>JAADYG010000351.1:0-31927 GCA_023338115.1 Phytopythium boreale
CGATCTTGGTAGCAATCGGCGTGAGCTGGCGTGTCTTCTCCACTTTCTCCTCGAAGTCGGGGATCCACGCACGGAACGCCTCGCTGGCAAGACGACCATCCTCAGGGGTTGTGTCGTTGTACTTGCCCGTCAGCAGACCGCCGGCGAGCGGCGACCATACCGTAAGCCCCAGCTTGTGCTTCTTGTACAGGTCCGCGAACTCGAACTCGACCTTGGACCGCTCGAACATGTTGTACTGCGACTGCTCGACGATCGGACGGATGAGACCGAGGCGGTCGGCAATGTCCCGCGCCTCCTTGATGTCCGCAGAAGACCACTCGCTCGTCCCCCAGTACAGCGCCCAGCCTTGGTTGATGATGAAGTTCATGGCTCGGACGGTCTCTTCAATGGGCGTGAACTTCTCCGGGCGGTGCGAGAAGATCACGTCCACATACTCGAGCTGCAGCTTCTTGAGAGACAGCTTGATGCCCTCCACAAGACGCTTGCGGCTGTTGCCCTGCGCATTCGGGCCAGAGTCGTAGAAGCCGTCGGTACCGCAGAAGATCTTGGTGCTGATGACGAGGTCCTCGCGGGTAAACAAACCTTCAGCGATGCCCTTCTGAATGGCGCCGCCGAGCAGCACCTCGGCGTTGCCGTTGTCGTAGTTCTCGGCCGTGTCGAAGAAATTGATGCCGTGCTTGTAGGCCGTCTTGACGACCTCGTACCAGTCATCCACCGTGTGGTTGGGATCGTGGCCCATCCAGGAGCCGAGCGCGAGCTTGGACACTAGCAGGCCGGAGTCGCCGAGGAAGCGGTGCGTCATCTTGGTGGGGGTCGTGGCGGTCGACATGGCGACGATGCTAGTAGAACGAGAGTTTGGTGGGTGGTGAGCTTGAGAGTGGTTAGGCAAATCCAAGAATGAGCTCCGGGACTGCTGTCCAAGACACTCGGCACCGAACTCAGGCAGACTGCTTTGGGAATCTACGGGCGTAGTTGGCAACGCCACTGACACTGGCTGGGTCGACACGTAGATGAGGCGTAAGGCGGCCACGTCAACTTCCCGAGTCCGTCAACATTACCGCACCGTCAACATAGCATCCACGTCGTCATTAATCCCGGTAGTACCAATCGGACGCCTCAGCGAGAGACGCGCCTTATGAATACCTCTCGTGATCCACAAAGAGAAAGGATCGGCACTCGTGTTTGGTCGTCTGGATGTATCTCCGACACGCTGGAAACTCTACAACAAAGGAACGCCGTTGTCGGCGTGACGTGCTCCCGTCGCTCAGGCTACAGGAACGATCTCACCCGACCTTATCACCGTACGAAAGCGCACCCAACTGCTTTATCACGTCCTTCTCTTGGTCTCGCTCTCGCTAGTGCACGTGCTTGCACGTCTTGCAGTTCTTGTTCCACACCTGCGTCGTGTGCGCGACGAACATGGGGCAGTTGCACAGGCGGCACGGCCCCATGATGGACGAGCGGCGCTGGATCTCCGTCCGGTGGTTCTCGATGCCCTGCATTGCGCGGTCGATCGCCTCGTACAGCGGGCGCGCCGCGTTCGGTTGCTCCACGTACCCGCTCAGCAAATCGCTCGGCGCCAGGTCGCGGCCATAGAACTTGCGGTTCAGGTCGCTCCGCGTCGCAATGATCGCGCCCTGCAGCGAGATGCCGGCGTAGAAGCCTTTACTCAGCGAGTAGCTGTAGTTGGCGTTCAGTCCGCTGGTGCTGACAGCCGCCGCCGCCTCGGCCGAGCGGCCAAAGGGACCCACGGCGACGTCCAGACCTGCACCCAGGTTCACTTGAGGCTTGTGGAATACCTTGACTGCGCCCTCCGAGCCGAGGATGATCATGACCTCAATCAGTTCGCCGCCGATTTCAAACCCGCCGCCCAGTCCGAACGTGCCAATCGCAGACGGCGCCGACCACGAGCCATCGGGCAGTTTGGCGACCACCAGACCCGTGCCGATCTTGCCCGTGACGAGGAACCCGGCCTTGACCACCGTCATGAGCGCTAGTCCGTGCGCCTTTTGCAGGATCGCGACGGGGATCGCGCGGTCCGCCGAGGCGCCCCACTCGTCGCGGAAAAAGTTGCCAATGATGTCGGCCGCGTTCTGGCACTCCTTCTGCAGCGACGCCGTGAAAGGCACGTGCAATCGGCCACGCGCCTCGTGAATGTTGTCCGACTGTGACTGCGCGTACTGCGCAACGAGCTCGTCCTGAAGCGGGTGGAGCTGCGGCGCGCACTGGATGCAAACGCGCTGCGGCACCGACGGGTCGTAGCCCTTGGCGCCATCAATCTGCTTGCCAGGCGGGACCAGAAGACGCACGGGCGAGCACGAGCTGCAGATGAACAGGCCGCACGACCGGCTGCATAGTTGCGAAACAACCTGTTAGAGTGCTCATCTAGGAACCAGGCTGGTCAGACGTGTCGACAAGAACGTACCATTGGTGCCGCCGCTTGGTCACGTCGAAGGCCACGTTGCAAATATCGCAGTTGGGATGGTCGGCGTAGCGGTTCTTCAGCACACCCTTGCCGGCGGTCGTGGGGCCGCTCATGGAGCTCGATCGCTGTTGCGCGTACGAGCCTTGCGAGGTATAACTCGAGTCTCTGTCAAGGGGATAAGCACTCAATGCATCAGTTAGCCGACCGCAACGCACCATTCGCAGAGGACGGGAACGAACCTGTTGGCGAACGCTGACGGGCGTCCGGTGCTACTGCCGGAGCTGCTGTTGCTGTCACGCAGACCTGCGGCAGCCGCTGACGCCGCCCGCTGCTGCGCGTTGTAGTCGATCAGCTCCTTGCGGCGGTCGTCGTCGGGCACGAGCCGCGCGAGGGTGGGCACGAACTCCAGCACGCCGTCGGCGCCGAGCTCGGCCACGAGCGAATCGTAAAAGGGTTTGACGTCGATCTCCTTGAGTCCGAACGCGCGGCAGTTGGACTTGAACTCCCGCACTCCGCGCTCGTTGTTGCCGCCACGGGCGCTGCGGATCGTCGAGATGCACGCCTCATAGCATTGCTGCGCCTCCGCGCCGGTTGCGGGCGGCGGCACGGGCTCGGACGGAGGCGGCGGAGGCGGCGGCGGCACGTTCTTGCCGCGGAACGCGCTCGTGAAGCTCGCCTGCTTGCTCGGCGGCGAAAGCGGCTGGCTATTGACGTTGCGGTTCATGCCGTTGCCAAACGCACTGCCCATGGCGCTGCCGTTGCCATTGCCATTGTTCAGGAACGAGTTGCGCTCGAGCGGCTGGTGCGAGTACGCGCGCGCGACGCCCGAGGCCGCGGCAGCCGCGACGGGCGCCGCGTACGCCGCGCCCACGGGCATAGCCATCGGCATGGGCTTGTCCGGCAGCGGCGGCGGCATGCCCGAGAAGGACGCGCCCGCGCCGCCCGGCTCGGCGAACCGCGAGCCGCACTCGGAGCAGAACTTGCCGCCCGTGTTGGCGGCGCCGCACTCGGCGCAGAACTTGGCCATCGCGACGAGGAGCCTTTCACTAGTGAGAGGGCGGGGAATGAGGCGCGCGCGCGGTTGATCCGGTGGCGCTAGCGAGGCAAAGAGAAGGAGATCGGCGGCCGCTTCCTCCGCTTCTTCCGCTCCGCTTCTTCTTGGCTGTTGGTTGGCTTTTTGCCTTTCGCTCCGGGGGAAAAGGCAGTCAAACGGCTGCAGGCACAACGGTTGTGGGACGTGTCACACATCGTGTCACAGACCCACAATCTGGAGCGCGCCACGCTGCGAGAGAGCGGGCGAAATTTTCATAGTGACGAAAGAAGACTATTCATGGTAAGTATGGATTACATCAACTGAATGATTATGCTCTCTTTGTCGAATTGTGGGTATGAAGCTTGCGCTTGTTGACGAAAATCGATTGCAAAATGGGAGGTTGGGTCCTTTCGCCACGCTCCACCCGGCTGGTCCTGTGAAAATCCAATGCAGCGTAATCACAGTGACTGTCGAACGACCATCATTCCTGTCTAAATTCTCAGATTTATGTCTGAGTCGTCTCCGAAATTGCTTCAACCAGTTCCAAGCAGCACTAAGTTGAAGATTGAAGTGCTCCCCTCGCATTTTTAATCTTAATTGCGCCCGAACTGACTCAACAGAGTCTGTATCGACAATTCACGCGGTTGGATTTACTTCAGGGTGCGGTGATAGATAGCATGCAGACAACTAGGCACAGTGACGGGGAAACGTTGAGCAGGACGGCTCACTTGGAGCGCATCATCTTGGCCATGAGCTCTTGGTTGGCCTGCGTCATGGAGTACGCCTCCTGCACGGACGTGTGCAGCGCCATCATCTTCTCGAGCAGAGCCGTTGGGTTGGAGGGCCCCATCAAAGGGGAAGCGGGTGGCGCCTTGGACTCGTCCAGTGTGTAGCGCTTGGTGAACGCCTCGTACGCGGCGCTGACCTTCACCGTGTGCCGCATGTCGAGCGCGTCGTCCTCCAGGCCTTCGTTGACCACCGGGGTGGTGTCACGGTTGAACACCTCGACGTCGACCGCCTCGTCGTCCGTCACGTCATCCTCGAGCTCGCTGTCGAACTCGGAGCCGTCGATATCGCTCATCACCACGCTAACTTCGTACTCGCTCTCCCCGATCCCGGCGGGGATCCCCCTCTCATCCACTATGGACTCGGCAAAGCCCGCCGATATGATCGAACGCGACGTCAGATCGCGCAGGTCGAAGTGTCCGCTGCGCTGGCTCATTGACCCGCTACTGCTCGCCGTCGTCCGGTAGCCCTTGCTGTCGTTGCTACTGTTGCTGCAGCCGCTGGAGGCGATGGCGCTGTCGTCGATCGCACTGTCCGACTGCTTTGCCGACGAAGCGGTCGTCGCCGTAGTGTTGCTGGTTGCCTTGACTGGCTGACGTCGTCCTAGCGGCGAGAAGAGCGCAAACTCCGGATCATAGGGGCGAATGTCAACCAGAGCCTTCGCCTCGAGCACGCACGTGATGCAGCAGTCGACCTTCTTGAGGCTGACGCGGTCCGGCATGGAACCTCGCACGAACATGGTGCGGTCGGAGCGGCACTTGGAGCACACGGGCACGCGGCAGACGTGGCAAGTGCGTGCTCGGGTGAGGTCCAAGCTGGATGGCCTCCGACTGCAGATGCCGCAGTTTGGGCGTCCTACCGTCTCGTGTTCACTCGTGGCAAACCCGGCGCTCCGTCGGTTCGCGAGCAGCGTGAGCTTCTTGGCCTGCGCGCATCGCACGACGTTGAAAAGCCCGAGCAGCGTGGACCCAGTCACCGCGCTCACAAATTTGGGCATGAGGCCCGCGGCGTCAAACACGCCGCGCGCGAACACGTCGACGAAGCCCGGCGTGTTCTCACGGAACAGGTACGTGAAGAAGATCTGTCCACGGATGACGCCGGTCGCGCGTTCATCGAACGGCGGGCACGCGGGGTCGTTGACCGAGTGCTGGATGAAGTACCCGACGCGGCGGCCGTCGTAGTCGCTCGTGACGCCCAGGGCTTCGAGGAAGCACACGTCGCGCGGGAGCACCACGAGCGACCCTGGGAGCTTGGCGAGTATCCATTTCAGTCCGAGGTAGTGCATCGGATGCTTCCGGTCGTTACCCGCGCCGGTCTCGATCGTCGCGAGCGACGCGCAGTCCAAAACGCGCTCGTCCACATGCCGCGTGACCGCCTGCATCTCGTCCTGCGACGGGTTGTGGAGGCCGTAGAGCACGTCGTCGAGCGAGCCTTCGACTCGGCCGATGCAGAGCAGACTCGGCTGTCCTGACTGGATCGCGCGAGCGACGTCGCGGTGGTCCTCCTTGCTGGCGAGCGTCTCGGGCGACCGTCCGTTGTCGCGGCGGCGGAACACGCGCAGGTCGTGCTTGGAGCGCACGGACTTCCACTCGCGCGGGTCGACCCGCGTGACCGCGCCCGGCACGGCGCTGAGCCGCCGCGTGCGCTGGTTGCTCAGGAACGTGCGCTCCGACGCGAGAGTCGCGTTCAGTCGATCGCGCGCCAACGCGCGGTACAGCTCCCGCTGGTTCTCCGGGAGCTCGCGGGACGCCTTGAAGTAGCCCGACGGCAGCGGGAAGGCCACCGGGACGACCGGCGTCGCCATGTTCTTGTGTGCTGTCTAACGAGTCGGGCGCGTGTGTGTGTCTGTCTGGCCGGACGCCAAAACCGAAATGAGTCCGCCGCTCGACCGGATGCGCAAGATGCGAGCCCGGGGCCCACGGTCGCGAGTCCCAATCGCGGAACGCTTTCCCGCCGCATGCGCTCTCTCTCTCCGCGAGTACTGTACGTAATACTGTAAGCGGAGTCCGTCCCGACTGGTTTCCCGCTCTCCAAAGCGCGAAGCACAGCGCCAACTTCGATCCGAGAGAGCGAGTTGGGAAGGGGTGGCTAGTCGCCCGGATGGGGCATCCGGCCCATACAAACCGCAGGCGTAATGCTCCGCCGCGCCTTCCGCGAGTGCACCTGTGGGTCGTCACCGTCCACGCCGCGCACGCTGTCGAAATCTTCGGGATGGGCAGCCTGGATGGGATACTGAAACATGGTCTGCCAGGCCATGATGATCACCGAAAGCTCCGGCACCCGGGCGCAAGAGCGTACCGTACTGTGCACCGTGCGCCAGAGCTTCGGCCTCTATTGTATTATAATACCGGCCGATAACGCCGGCAAGAGCTGTCACTACGATAGAGACGGCATCCCTCACTCTATTAGATTCTCACACTGTACCGTACCTCGAACGCGAAACTGCGTGATCAGCAGACAAATCAAATCTTAGGCTCTGCTATCCATACTGTACAGTACTCCTCGCCGGCTCACGAAGACGGATGGGGCGGGATCCGCCACGAGGCAGTCGGCGCGAGTCCAAGCTGGGCGAGCTCGACTGCCTCAGGTCGCCGAAAGTGATCAATTATACTGTAAACGGGCGAGAGAACGAGCAGACGGACGCCGCACCCGCCGGCGAATGCGCGGCATCTCCACCTGCATCAAGGTCCATGGTTCAAGGATCATCAAAGCCAACATCAATTATTGCGCTTCACTTATTGGACTTTGGTTTGAAATAAAATTCATAACGTGGTAGATTCTACTACTGTAAATAATTTCTTGAAATAGCCAAATAAATATAATTTTTATATTTTGTTTGTCCATTCCTGCAGCTAAGCGAGCTTCTACGCGTCTGGAATGTTCGAGTATCGGTAGATTTCGGTATCGGTGTAGTTTTACCAATCTATTACCGGTGAATACCGAAATACCGGTAAATGCTCGAACATTCGCGCTCAAGGACGAGTTGAAGTCCTCGCCTCCTTCCTTTTATCCATCACCAGGTCGCATCTCAGTTGCCAAAAAGACCGGAAACGCGAAGTACCATCTTGAGAAAGGGCGCTTTCCTCCCCCTCTTTTTCGTCTTCTGCTTTGCTGCGATGCTCGCGCTCGGTCGGTCGCTGCGTGGCGGCAGCGGCGCGCTGCTGCGTCCGCGCGCGTCTCCTCTGGGCGTCTACGGCCTCCGCGCAATGGCTTCCGCGCCGGGCCAGGCGTGGATCAACCCGGAGAACGTGCCGCGCGGCGAGAGCCTGAAGAAGTTCGGCCGGGACCTGACGGAGGTGGCCAAGCAAGGCAAGCTGGACCCGGTGATCGGTCGCGAGGAGCAGATCCGGCGTGCGATCCAGATCTTGTCGCGCCGCACCAAGAACAACCCGATCCTGATCGGCGAGCCGGGCGTGGGCAAGACAGCGATCGCCGAGGGCCTCGCGCAGCGCGTGGCCATGGGCGAGGTGCCCGACAGCCTCAAGAACAAGAAGGTCGTGTCACTTGACCTGGCCGCGCTCGTGGCCGGCGCCAAATTCCGCGGGGAGTTCGAGGAGCGGCTCAAGGCGGTGCTCAAGGACGTGGACGACGCGCAGGGCGACACGATCCTGTTTATCGACGAGCTGCACACGCTGGTGGGCGCGGGGGGTGCGGAGGGCGGCACGGACGCCGCCAACATGCTCAAGCCCGCTCTCGCACGCGGCACGCTTCATTGCATGGGCGCGACGACGCTTGACGAGTACCGTAAGTGGCTCTCTACTCAGAGTTGCCTTCTTTTTTGCAAGTGTCGACCCGACTCGTTTATTGTGCTGTACAGGCAAATACATTGAGAAGGACGCTGCGCTGGCGCGTCGCTTCCAGCCGGTGGTTGTGCCCGAGCCAAGCGTGGAGGATACGATCACCATCTTGCGCGGACTCAAGGAGAAGTATGAAGTGCACCACGGTGTGCGCATCTCGGACAACGCACTCGTCTCGGCTGCAAAGCTGGCGGACCGCTACTTGACGGAGCGCAAGATGCCAGACAAGGCTATCGACTTGATGGACGAAGCGGCGTCTCGCCTGCGTCTACAGCAGGAGAGCAAGCCCGAGCCGATTGACAAGCTCGACCGCGAAATCATCCGCAGGCGCATTGAGATCGAAGCGCTCCGCAAGGAGACGGATGCTGCATCCAAGAAGCGCCTAGCGCTGTTGGAGCAAGAAGTTGCCACTGCGAACGAGGAGCTCAAGAAACTGACCGACGAGTGGAATACCGAGAAGCATCGGCTTGACAAGATCAACGACACGAAGCGAAAGCTAGAGGAGGCACGCCGCGAGCTTGTGACGGCGCAGAACAATTACAACTATGCGCGCGCTGGTGAACTGCTTCATGCAATCATTCCCAAGCTCGAGAAGGACGTTGAGGACGAAGAGAAGCACGAAGAGGAGGCGAAAGCCTCCGAGTCCAAGCGGGCGACCAGTTCGGTCCTCGGTGGTGCGGTGACCGCTGACCATGTCGCTGAGGTTGTTTCCCAAGCTACGGGAATCCCCGCGTCGACGCTGATGGAAGGCGAGAAGCAGCGGCTGCTCAAGATGGAGGACCACTTGAACAAACATGTTATCGGCCAGTCCGAGGCGGTATCGGCAGTGAGCGACTGCGTTCGACTCGCACGAGCTGGCCTGCATGCGCACAACCGTCCACTTGGCGTCTTCATGTTCCTGGGACCCACCGGTGTGGGCAAGACGGAGCTGACGAAGGCGCTGTCGGAGTTTCTGTTTCAGACGCCGCAGGCGCTCACGCGTATCGACATGTCGGAGTACATGGAAAAGTTCAGCGTGAGCCGACTGGTTGGTGCTCCGCCCGGATACATTGGCTACGAGGAGGGAGGTACTCTGACGGAAGCTGTCCGCCGCCGTCCGTACCAGGTGGTGCTCTTTGACGAGTTTGAAAAGGCCCACCGCGACGTATCCAACATCCTCTTGCAGGTGCTGGATGAAGGCCGCCTGACGGACTCTCAAGGACGACTTGTCGACTTCCGCAACACAGTCATCATCCTCACGAGCAACCTGGGCTCGGACATTCTGTCGTCGCTTCCGGAGGGACTGCCGAGCTCATCGGTTGAGTCAGAAGTGCTGAGCGTCGTGCGCTCGCATTACTCGCCCGAATTCCTGAACCGCATCGACGAGCTGGTCCTGTTCAACCGGCTCAGTCGCGAGGACATTCGCTCGATCGTCGACTTGCAGCTGCACCAGGTGGACAAGCTGCTGGAGGAGAACGAGATCAAGATGGAGGTGGACAAGGAGGCCGAGCAGCGACTCGCCGACGACGGGTACAGCCCGCTGTACGGCGCGCGGCCGCTCAAGCGCGTGATCCAGCACGAGCTGCTGAATCCCATGGCGGTCAAGCTGCTCGAGGGCTCGGTGTCGCGCGGCCAGACGATCCACGTGCGCGTGAACCCCAACTTTGACGAGGACGTCCAGCGTCTTGGCCCGAAAGCCAAGGCACTCTTGATTGAGTAGGCGGCGCGAGGCGACAAGCGCGCGTCTTTCGACAGTGTGAGGGAACACTTCAGGTATCTTTTTTGTGCAACAACATGAAGTGTGAGTTTTGACCAGCGAGCAGCCGTGTGGTTGAAGCGTTTACTGTTAATCTATTGTTCACACAGAGTCAAAAGCGGTGAAGCATTCGCTCACTTCCGGGCGTCGACGGCTCTCCAGACCGCTTGCTGGAACCGGCGGTGCCGCGAATCCGATGACGACGATGAAGTGGGTGCGTCCTTGTCATCACCTTCGACTGCTAGTAGCGATATCCGATGCCGCTGCCACGCGAGCTCCACGTCAATCGAATGCGCTCGCAGACTCGCTTGTAGTGCCGACACGAGCTGCGCATGCATCTGCACCTTCCAGCGCTCGTCTTCCTCGCTTGCCGCCGGCAACGGGACGACGTTCAGTGCCCAGTCGACCACGAGGTCGGCAAACGCGCTCAGTCGGCGCGGCTCCATCGGCGCGAACAGCTCGACAGTCGCATCCAGCAACGATGCCGTCCGACCGACGAGCGATTCCGCCTTCGCGCGCGAGTCCTCAGTCAGTGGCTGTTCAATGGCCAGGAACTGCAGACACCAGCTCGTCGCGCGGTATAGCGCATCCCACAACAACGTCGAGTCCTCAGAGACTTGCTGCCTCGTTGGTGACGACGCCGGAGCATCGTGAGCGATCTCGGCGTACTCGCACAGCGCTCGAGTGACTGCAGACACCCTCCGACTCACCTTCGACGCTGTATCACCATCCCAATCGCCAGTGTGACCATCGGTGAGACGTCGGCGGGTCGAGCCACGAACGAGCCGCGCAATCTCGGCACTGTTCTGCTTGAGGCTCAGCAGCAGCTCGATGAGCATCGCCTCGTCTTCATCGCCAGCATGATCATCAAAAGCGCTCGACAATACGCGTGCGACGTTCCCGTTGTCCTTGTCGCCGGTTGCCGCTACGCTGACTGACGATGATTGACCGATGCTAGAGCTAGCTGAAGAAGCCGACGGCGATGCCTCGCGCAAGATGCTTTTGTTACGGATGGACACGCGCTTGACGAACTCGGTGCGCGACGTCTTCGGGATGAGCGTGCGAAGCGCCAAATGAACGCGTGACACTGCGACCGCAACAGCAGAATGCGCCATTGTCGGGTGCGTAGACGGCGGGACGAGCGCCGGCACCGCCGCTCGCACGCGTGACTCGCCGAGACGAAGAGCCTCGTCAACCACGGCAGCAACAGTCGCAGCAAGTTCACGAGGGAGCTGTTTCTCCATCAGCTCACGGTACGTTCGCCTAGCGCTGCTAGCTTCTTCAGACGCGGCTTGTGCCTTGTCCATCGCCGCAAGCCCACTGGACTCGACGCTGCGGTTCACAAGCACGTCCGCACGAGCGCAAACGACGTGCTGCATTGCGTGATTACACACGTTGGTGGCGACGGCGTCGACGACGAACTCGACGACGCTCTTGAGGTTGGGCGAGCTCTTGAAAATGGCGTTCGTCAGTGCATCGTCATGCTGCTGATGCTCCTCTTGGCCCAGGTGATGCTGCTCTACTTCGCTGCCGTCTCCGTCTTCCGTATCAACTACCTCCTTGTCTTGTCGCTTGACAGGGCTTGCTTCCCGCTTCCCGCTGTCAAGTTGACTGTCCGAGTCGTTGTCAAAGAAGGAGAGCTTCCGCGTGGTGCCGGGTTTGTCGATGATGACCTGTAGCGGTCGCAGCTTTCGAATCGGATGCGCTCGGTGTGTTGGTGCTCCACCAGCACTTCCACCTTGAGGCGTGTCACCAGCGCTTCCACTACCGACTCGCCGGGAGCCAGCGACTCGAAGCGACGGCGCAGATCGCGCCTGAATGTACCCGCGCAAGTCGTCGAGCTCGCTGATGCACGTCTGGATAAACACCTGGTTGTACAAGAACGGCAACGCGTCTTCTCCTTCGTCGGTGTCTTCCTCAGGCATGGCGTCGTCCACAGCCTCCAGCGCGAGGCGAACAGGAGCAGGAGGCAAGAGCGTGGGGTCGTGGAAATCACCGCTGTGCGTGAGCTCAATAAGGTCGAGGTCCAGCGTCTGGAAGACGCGCTCGATCTGGAAGGCTACGTGCAGGCCGGCCTCGCCCAGCGCCGCGAGCCGCGGCGAGTGGTACAGTTGCGCGAGCAGCACAAAGAGCTGTCGGAAGTAGCGTGTACCTGCAGACAGCTTGTCGAGCGAGAGCATGCACAGGTAGTCGCACAGCCACGGCACGCACTTTGCCACCGAGCGCGTGAGGATGCTGTCCTCGACCAGCTTCTTCACATCGACACCGTTGCCGCCCTTGCCCGCTGGTGTTGACATCTCGAGCGTGCTGATGCCCTCGCGCTTGGCGGCGGTGAAGGCGCTATTGTGCTCGGCACGTTGCGCGACGGAAGACGAGACATGCCACAGCGGCGAGAAGCGGAGGTAGCCGAGGAACTTGGCCACCACCTTGAGCTTCAAGACGTCCTCCGTGAACGTCTTGCGTGGGTCGCTCTGTCGGCCCTTCGCCCCCCACATGCACGTGAACTGCCACTCCAAGTGGTGCGTCACCAGCCGCGAAAACTCGTAGCTGTCGCAGCTGTGCAGGAAGTGGAAGAAGAAGACTTGGCTGTCGGCCAAGAACGGGCGCACGCGCGCCAGCGCGGCCATGACGCCATCGACGGCTGAAGTGGTCGCCTGGTTAGCTTCCGCGCTGCGATCGTTCCTGTTTGTCTGAGCCGAAGCTTTGCCGGATGCCTGGTGATGCTGGCGATTGTTCGTATTGTTGTTGGTGTTCCCCTTTGACGATCGCGATGGTCCGCCGCCGGTCTTCGCGGTCGAGGATGAACCACCTGAGCTCTTTGTGGTCGGAGTTGCAGCTGCCGCTGGTGACGACGGCTTTTGGCTCGTGAAGCGGCGGTGAAGCTTGCGAAGTCGGTCAGGGTTCTTCCCGACGAGCTTGTCTTCCATGATCTTGAGCACCAGGTCTTTGTCGCTCTCGCCCAGCGGGTTCGCACCCACCTGAATGAGCTCCATGACGAAGAACTTGGCGAACCACCAGCGGTTTTCAGGCGCCGCCTCCGCGAGCAGCGATCTGGCCGCCTCGATGGCGCCGGCGGCCACGCTAGCGTTCTCGATACCGAGCAGACTGTGTTGTTGCCGTTGGAACTGGCGCAGCAGGTTCAGGAAGCTGTCGCGCACCTTCTCGCGGTTGGAGTAGAGCTGCGCGTCTGCTGGCGAGCGGTAGTGCAGCCGCGAATCCGTCTCCTCGCAGAACGGCAGCGCAAAATCCCGCGCGGCGCTTGCTGTTGACGGCATATTCAAGTCAAAAGCCACAAACCCAAGAGTGTCAGCGCTGTATATGCTGGCAATGCTAGTCACACGCGAGCGACAATCACGCGTACCTTTGGTCTGGATGGGCAAGCTGAACCCGATGCGCGCGCTCTCGGCGACGCGGAGATCTTCACGCTGCTTGGCCAGTTGCTGAAGCTTTTCCCGGAGCGGCTCGCAGATCCCGGCGACCGACAGACTCTTCTCGATCTGGCGGCTGAGCTCGGGTCCGACGTTCGCGACCACCGGCTCAACGCAGTTGAACGCGAGCTCGGCGAATTGGAGGCAGTGCTCCCGCCAGCAGAACTCGCTGGAGACGTGACCGTCCTCTGTCTCATTGTGGCGGTGTGGCGCGTTGTTGTCCTCCGCTGCTTCTTGGGAACTGGTGGCGTTGAGGGCGCGAGCGCAGTCTGTGCGGAACAGCAAGTTGACAAGCGACTGGAGCTCGGCGCATGTTGATCCCGCGAATCGGTTGGCGATAAGGAACCCGTACAGCCTGGCGGCCGAGGCGTTGACGGTGAACGTCGGAGATGTGGCGTTCGCCTCTCCAACCGACTCGTTCTTGCCAGTCGAGCTCGATGGCGGAGTATCGACGGCCGGGAACTTTTGTTGCAGTTGAACTTCCGATTGAGGCTGCGCGTGCTCTTCTTGCTGGTTATCGCCGGGCGCCGCAGCGTCGTGTTCCGCTACCAACAGCGACGCCTCGCGCCTCGAGCGCTTGACCTTGGCCGTGATCAGCTCAAGCGGCGGTGGACTCTTGCTCTCCGTTCTCCGCGAGGACGACGGAGGCGTCGCAAACCCGTGCATCACTTGGTTGTGCTTGTCCACTGGACTGTGTTCCGGGTGCGGCTCGGTCAGCTGACCACGCGGTCGCGCAGCCTTCGCAGGCGTCGTCCATACCGCCGACGCAGGCGCGCCCTTCTTCTTGATCGGGACTGTCAGGTGGTGGAAGAAAGGTAGGGATTGCGCTGGAGATGCCGGCGAGAATGGCTGCGCGCTGAAGGCGCCTCCGCCGCCCATGCGGCGCTCTAGCAAGTTGCGCTTGGTCCACGCCGGCGGCCACGTGCTACTCTCTCCTTCCGTTTTCGCAGCAGTCGCTGCAATCGACGGCGTAAGCGACGGGAACGCCACCTGCGTTGGCACCGGACGCGCCACGGGCGCAGCCTGGCTGCTGGAGAGCAGCGTCGTGGTGATCCGCCGCTTGATAGGCTTGGAAGGCGCCTGCGCGCCTGCAGACGAAGTTGAAGAGGCGCCTAGCTGCGGAAAGTCATCGTGATGCAGCTCAAACTTGGCTGGCGCCGCGTCAGTAGAGGGCGTAGCCATGTTGGACGCTGCCGCATCCCCACTCGAAGAGGTAGCGCCCGACGCGACTTGCTGTTGCTGTTGCTGGCGCTCGCTGTGCTGCTGCAGTTGCGCGTGCAAGTGGCGCAGGAAGACGTGGATAAAGTCGTGCGGGGCCCACTGCTGCACCTGCCCGTCCGCCGTCGTCAGCGCGATGGTGTTCCTCACGGCGTTCTTGCGCGTCGCCGGCGGCGGCCGGTCGCTGCCGCTGCTGCTCCGCTGGATACACGCCTGGATTCGCTCCAGGTCGCTGGCAGAGAGCGCGCGCACGGACTCCCACACTTGCTCGCTGACCGCTCGCTCGTCATCGGCCATGCCGCGCAGCTTCTCCCCGTGGCGCCCAATTGTAATCGCGATACAGTAGCGACGCTTGCGCCCGTTGAAGGCGGCGCACTGATGAGCGGCGCCGGTCTCTCGAAAGACGCGCCAACGTTTTTCAAAAATTCCCCGCCAAAAAAATGGAAAGAGAAGTGGTACAACGTACCATTTTGGCCGTAGCGGTCCCTGATTGGCTAAAAGTGTGGTGCCTCTGCCGCTTCAGAAACGGAAAAGGCCGCGATATCGTAATCTCAGTAGATTGTGAGATAGCGTTCTGGAATTTCTGGAGAAACTTGTTGAACCGCGGTCTCGTTTGATACTGTACTGTGCTGTACTGGCTCCTTTTGGCTCAACAGTCGCGGACAGAAAGCGGACGCGCAAGATTTGCTGCCTGTCGTTCAGATTCGCTTCGAGTGTCACGTCCGAAGTGATTTTGGCTCTCATTGCGCGCCCGTGACAGGCGCCTGTACCTATCCTGACCTACAAGTGGGACGGTTATTGTAGGTGGCGATCGCTTCAGGTCCAACAGGTTGATTCACGAGTGAGCTCACAGTCAAAAGTTTCAGTCTCGGTACAGTACTGGATTAGTGCGCATTCGCCTTTCTGTCCTGTCGCTGCGCTGAGCGTTTTGTGGGGGCGCAGATAGGTTCTCACCCATCTGTCGTCTGTTCGTCTGGAGGAAACCGACTACCGTATATCATCTCAATACAGAGCCCAACTGGCTCACCATGCACCCCACTGAGTCATGTACCTTTACATATCGTTCAAGTTGATTAGCGATCACCTGGTATGCCAGCCGTATATAAACTCAAGTGCCCAGTCCAATGAATGAAACTTGAGCGAGAGATGGAGACCATCTGGTCCGGCTCGCAAGAGCGGGGGTAGGGATCGACTCGCCCGCAATCTGAACTCGTTCCCCCCTTTTCCCGCCCGCCCACCGCCCTCCTCCCTGTCTTTTCCTTCCGTCGCTATCTATCGACTCCCACACAGTCACACACAGAGGAAAACGCATCGGATCGCTCGCTCGTTCGCGTCGACGACCGCGCGCGCCCTACCCAAGCTTCGCTCACTTGTTTGTGCGCGAAGAACGCCACGCACCGAGCGCGCTCTACCGAAGGGGACCAGCAAGCGGCAACCTCGTTCTACTGTAGCAGCGACCGCCGACTCGCGCGCTCTACCGCGTAGTGCCAAGTAGGGGGCAAAGCGTTTTCGCCAGAAGTCCAGGAGAAAGGACGGAGGGGAAACCATGGCGCAGGCCAAGCAGGACCGAAGACGCGCGGGCTCCAACTACTTCCAGCTCGACGCGGACCGCAAGCGCAATGCGTCGTCGAACCGGAGCCACCTGAACCAGGAGGGCCCGCGCGGCACGTTCGGCTCGCGGCTGTCCATGATGGACGTGCTGCCGCCCGCGACGCAGGGCGGGCACATGCCCAACCCGCTGACGGGCGGCGGCATGCAGGGCGACTTTGAGGACGAGGTCTCGGTCGACTTTTGCTGCGAGGTGCTCTACTCCAAGTTCGGCTTCCAGTCGGGCAACGTGGACAACCAGCGCGAGCACGTGCTGCTGCTGCTGGCGAACGGCAAGGCGCGCTCCAAGCCGCAGGACCAGCCCGGCAGCCACGTGCTCAACCTGCACAAGCAGCTCTTCGGCAACTACGTCGAGTGGTGCCAGTTCCTGCAGGTGTCACCCGTCTCGTACGTGGGCCAGCCGCAGGGCGACCTCAAGAACCCGCTGCACATGGAGATCATGCTCTACCTGCTCGTCTGGGGCGAGGCCGCCAACCTGCGGCTCATGCCCGAGTGCCTGTGCTACCTGTACAACCAGATGCTCGGGGAGCTTAACAACGACTTCCTCGGCCAGCAGAAGCAGCCCGAGGGTTGGTACCTGCGCCAGGTCGTGCGCCCCATCTGGAAGGAGTGTAGTAACATGCAGCGCAAGAACAAGCTCGGCAAGTTCCTGGAGCACACCAAGGTGCGCAACTACGACGACATCAACGAGTACTTCTGGAAGAAGCACTGCCTTACGATCCCCGTCACGCGCATCGGCGACGAGCTGACCAAGAACCACACCAAGACGTACTACGAGCACCGGAGCATCTTCACGCTCGTCATCAACTACTACCGCATCTTCCAGTTCAACATGATGTTCATGTTTGTGCTCATGGCCATCGCCTACCTGTCGGCCATCTCGCCCAGCGGCGGCAAGCAGTGGTTCGCGCAGTTTGGCTCCATGGGTGAGACCGTCGAGCCGTACTCGGAACTGAACGTCAAGCTCGCGCTCATCATGGTCGTCTGGGCGCACGCCTTCATGGGCTTCGCCAAGTGCGTGCTTGAGGCCTGCCACGGCTGGCACCTGCTGGTCGCGCGCGAGGCGAGTGAGACGTCCTCCCGCTCGTTCAACTACGGCGGCGCGCTCGTGCTCCGCATGATCTGGAACGGCGTGTTCACTGGCATCTTCGGCGTAATGCTCTACACGCCGCTGGCGACCGATGAGGAGACGCCGCTGATGGACAAGGCCGTCCTGGCTGGCTTCGCGTTCCTGGTGCCCGCTACCATCATCCTGCTCATTCACGCCTTTGCGCCGCATGTCATCACCAAGTCGTTCCTTGCCAAGTTTGTGCGCGAGGGCGAGTCGTGCTACGTGGGCCGCAATATGGCGCCGCCCTTCAAGTTCCAGGTCAAGTACATTATCTACTGGCTGGTGCTGTGGTCGCTGAAGGCGTTCGTGTCGTACTTCATCCTGATCCGCCCGCTGATCCTGCCGTCGCTGGCGATCTACGACATGGAGATCGAGTACAGCAGCAACGTGATTTCGTTCCACAACTTCGGCGTCATCTTCGCGCTGTGGATGCCGGTCGTTTTCATCTTCAACTACGACACGCAGATCTACTTCACTGTCTTCCAGGCGTCGCTCGGTGGCATTCAGGGTCTGATGATGAAGACGGGCGAGATCCACGGCATCAAGGAGATCACCAAGGCCTTCCGTGTGGCGCCTCAACTGTTCGATCAGAAGGTCGTGACGACGCTCGCTCGCTCGAACGACGCCGCGGCGGACGGGTCGGCGGCGGCCTACCAGTCGCAGATGATGCTTCGGTTCGTTGTGGTCTGGAATGAGATCGTCAACTCGTTCCGCGAGGGCGACCTGGTCGACGACAAGGAGGCGGCGATCTTGCAGTACGACATCCAGAGCTCGGGTGATGTGTTTGAGCCCGTGTTCCTGTCCGCTGGAAAGCTCGCGGAGGCCCTCGACTACACGGTGCGCCTCGCCAAGGACGGCAAGGGCGACTCGCAGCTCCAGGTGTACATGGTGCAGAAGGACTGCCTCTCTGCTGTACGCAGCTTCTTCACCGCGACGATGTACGTGATGGAGGCGCTGCTGGGAAGCGACGACGCCGACATTCTGGACGCGTTGCGCCAAATGGAAGGCATTGCGGCGAGCGGTAACTTTATGAGCACGTTCGACGCCAAGAGCTTGGGCCAGCTGCGCACGGTCACGATGGAGTTCCTCGAAGCGGTGATGGACCTGCCCGACCCGGACGCGCAGTCGTCGCACCTGACGTCGTCGCGCGTGCACCCGATGGGCGTGGTGCGCAACTTTGTCACCAAGACGGAGAACCTGCTGAACGCCGTGCGCATCTTCGCCAACCGCCCCGAGCTTGCGGCCAAGTTCAGCAACTCCAAGTTCTGCTCGAGCGCCAACGGCTACGTGTACGCGTCGCGCGGCCTCGTCAACCTGTTCCACAACGACACGGCCATGGGCGCCGCCACGCGCGCGTACTTGCTGATGTCGCTGGAGAAGGAGGATGCCATGCCGCGTGTCCCGGAAGCGCAGCGTCGTCTCGGTTTCTTCATGAAGTCGCTGGTGATGGAGATCCCGCAGCTTAACGCGATCAAGGAGATGCGGTCGTTCTCGGTCATGACACCGTTCTACGCCGAGAGCGTCCTGACGTCGATGAAGGAGCTGAACAATCCGCTGGCCAACCACCCGGTCTTCAAGAAGGTCGAGGAGGACGGCAAGAACCTGACGATTCTCAAGTATCTGATCACAATCCACCCGGAGGAGTGGGAGAACTTCCTCGAGCGTATCGATGTCAGCACGCCCGAAGAAGCGCAGGCGAACTACCCGCTGGAGATCCGTCTTTGGGCCTCGTACCGTGGACAAACGCTCGCGCGTACCGTTCAGGGTATGATGCTGTACGAGGATGCCATCAAGATTCTGCACTGGCTGGAGATCGGCTCGAGCCCCGGCAAGACGGCCGAGCAGAAGCAGGCACAGCTGGAGGACATGGTGCGTCTCAAGTTCTCATACATTTGCGCGTGTCAGGTGTACGGCAAGCACCGCGCCGAAGGCAAGGAGCAGGCGGACGACATTGACTTTTTGCTCAAGACGTACCCGAACCTTCGCGTCGCGTACGTCGACTCGATCAAGGTGGAGGGCGGCGACGTGCAGTTCGACACGGTGCTCATCAAGAGCGAGAACGGCGAGATCGCCGAAGTGTACCGCTACGAGCTGCCGGGCAACCCGATCCTTGGTGAGGGTAAGCCGGAGAACCAGAACAACGCGCTGCCGTTCACGCGCGGCGAGTTTATCCAGACGATCGATATGAACCAGCAGCACTACTTCGAAGAGTGCCTCAAGATGCCGCAGTTCCTGGTGACGGCGGAGCAGCACCCGTCCAAGAAGCCCGTGTCCATCATCGGCATGCGCGAGCACATTTTCACGGGTAATGCGTCGTCGCTGTCCAAGTTCAAGTCGTGGCAGGAGCTTGTGTTCGTGACGCTGTCGCAGCGCGTGCTTGCCGACCCGCTGTGGGTGCGCATGCACTACGGCCACCCCGACGTGTTCGACAAGCTGTTCGCCATCACGCGCGGCGGCGTGTCCAAGGCCAGTAAGAGTATCAACTTGTCGGAGGACGTGTTCGCCGGCTTCAACACGACGCTGCGTGGCGGCGTGGTCACCCACGTCGAGTTCATGCAGTGTGGTAAGGGTCGTGATGTGGCGCTGTCGCAGATCTCCATGTTTGAGGGCAAACTCGCGAACGGTGCCGGAGAGACGTGCTTGGCGCGCGAGGCCCACCGCATGGGCCAGTTCATGGACTTCTTCCGGCTCAACTCGATGTACTACTCGCACACGGGCTTCTACTTCGCGACCTGGATGGTCATCGTGACGACGTACGTGTACATGTACTGCAAGGTGTACCTCGCGCTTGCCGGCGTGCAGGAGCAGATCGTCTTCAACATGAACGACACGGAGGTCATCAACCTCAACGTCGAGTACGGCTTTGACGAGCGCGTGTTCACGGACCTCAAGTCAGTGCTCAACACGCAGTTCTACATCCAGGCCGGTACCTTCCTCATGTTGCCGCTCATGTGCGTGTACTTCGGCGAAGGCGGTCTGGTACGAGGTATGTACCGGTTCGTGGAGATGATCATTACGCTGGGTCCGGCGTTCTTCGTCTTCCAGGTCGGCACCACGATGCACTATTTCGACAACAACATCGTGCACGGCGGTGCCAAGTACCAAGCGACGGGTCGTGGCTTTAAGATCACGCGAGAAACGCTGGTGCTGCTGTACAAGGCGTACGCGAGCTCCCATTACCGGAAGGCGTTCGAGCTGGTCGGCTTGTGTCTGGTGTACCTCGCGTTCGGCAACTTCTACATCTGTCAGTCAGAGGCGTCGACGGACGACAACACATTCGCGCAGGACTACTGTGACACGGCGCAGGGCTACGGCGTGCAGACGTTCTCCATTTGGTTCATCTCGATCCTGTGGATCGTCGGCCCGTTCATGTTCAATAGTGACGGCCTCGACTGGGCCAAGACCAAGGTCGACGTGGCGCAGTGGTGCATGTGGATGTTTGCGCCGGAGGACTACTCGGACGACGATGCGGCCAACAAGGGCGGCTGGGTCGGCTGGTGGAAGGGTGACTTGGAGCAGCTGCACAACTCGAACATGGTCGCGCGCTTCACGGTGATTCTCCGCGAGAGCCGACACTTCATCCTCATGTTCTACGTGGCCACGCTCCTGACGGAGGATGTCATGTTTGTCGCGTACTCGGTCGGCGCTGCGGCTGCCACGGTGCTGCTGCTGGGCGTCTTCCACTTGGTTGGCATGGGCATGCGATCGGTCCGGCCGGTGATTCGTGCCGCCATCTACCTGTTCGTCGTCGTTGCCATCGTGACGGCGTACTTCATCGCTATGTGGATCGTCATGGACAAGAGTTTCAAGTACTCGTTGTCGCTCTTCTTCGCGTACGCGGCGTCGCTCTACGGCATCAACGAGATGATGCGCATGTGGAGCTTCCCGAACGCGTCGATCGCGAGCGTCCCGATCTTCCAGCAGCTGCAGTTCCTGTTCGACTTTGTCTTCTGCACAGCCATGATCATCCCGCTGATTATCCTCTCGTGCATCCCGTTCCTGAACGTGATCCAGACGCGCATGATGTACAACGAGGGCTTCTCCAAGGTCATGTCGGCGTCGTCGCAGTACTCAATCTCGCTTGCCGCCTTCATGGGCATCCTGGGTGGCGTCGGCTGCGGCTGGATGTTCTACCTGCTCTCGACGCTCGAGATGTCGGCGAGTTTCGCCAGTTACGTCGTAACGTACGACGGCGTGCTCAGCGGCGACGTTGGCGACGGTACGACCACGTTTGTGCTCTACGGCGCGGCGATTGTCGGCACGATCATTGCTGGTTTCCTTACGCACTTCATCGGCCGCCGGCTCTCGATCGTCACGGGTGGGCTCTTCACGACGCTCGGCATGGTCGCGGTCAGCGCCAACGACGACTTGCGCAGCACGCTGCTGTTGCCGGGCATCGGTCTGTTGGGCTGCTCCATCGGCATCCTGCTGCCGTCCCTCGCCATTTACATCTTCGAGATCTCGACCAAGGACATGCGCGGCAAGACGATGCTGCTGCTCGGCTTTGGCTTCGTCGGCGGCAGTTTGTTGGGCGGCATCTTCTCAACGGTCAAGCAGCTCGGCTGGATCTGGCAGGCCTTCGGCGCGTCGATCATCATTGCGATTGTCACGCCGGTGGTCAACGTGTTCCCCGAGAGTCCGTACTGGGTGCTGGAGCGCAAGGGGTGGGAGGCGTGCGAGGCCAACCTCGTGATCCTGCGCCGCAAGCCGGACGTGCAGGACGAGCTCAAGATCATGCGCGAGGAGGAGTCTCCGGAGGAGAACGGGGGCGGCAGCTCGGCGTTCAAGTTCATCATCGGCGTCTTCCTCATGCTGGTTGTGTCGCTGTCCACGGGCTTCCTGAATGCCTTCATCAGCTACAAGGCCTCGAGCGAGTACACGGACCAGGACGACATGTACGTGAACGGCGTGGCGCTGCAGGTCGCGGGCGCGGCCATCTCGTTCTTCTTCATCGACAAGCTCGAGCACAAGTCGATCCTGTTCGGCACGCTCATCCCGGTCGCTGCGTGCGCCGGCGCGCTGGGCTTCAACGAGTCGTCCGACTTCCTCGGCAGCACGGACGGTACTGGCCTGTACGTGGGTCTCATCGTTATGGTCATGTACTTCTTCCTCGGCCTGGGCACGACGGCGGCGCCGTGGGCCGCGTGCGTCGGCATGTTCACTACGCGCGGTCGCGCGTCGTCGACGACGGCGCTGTTCGCCTTCTTCTTCATCCCGCCCATGGGCTACGTGTACATGCACACGCACGACTCGCTCGTGGAGAACGAGTACGTGCTGCTGTACGCGCTCGCGGGCTTCTGCGTAGTGGCCATGGCGCTGCTCGTCGGCGCCGGGTCCAAGAAGAACGGCGTCATCTGCTCCAAGAGCGAGGCTGAGAAGGACCGCGAGCGCCACGCGCGGCAGCGCGCCTCGAGCCGCGCGCGCACGCCGGGCAGCTCGCGCCAGCGCAACATGAGCCGCGTGCGCTCCAAGTCGAACGCCACGAGCACGCGCAACAACTACCAGATGTACGAGTCTCCCGCCGCGGGCAACGTCGCGCCGCCGCTGCGCCACGTGTGAGCCTTCGCGCGCGGCTAGAGGCAAGCGAAGTGTCGGTGTGTGTGTCTGTGTGCAGTCTCTTTTTTCACTTGCTTTTCATATCGAAGTGTGTTCGTGCATCTTCTCTCCTTTTTTTTTCGACCATGTTGATATCTACGAGAAACAATACAAAACCTCAATGTGTGCGGAAAAAGACGCCAACTTGAACGGGTTGAAGCTTATTCGCTGGACTACTGTAGTCGACGTAAAGGAACGCCCGACGAAACAAAACGTTGCGATCAGATGGGTCAACGAGCGAGAAAGGCCGGCACTTCAACTTGGAAAAAGGGAAACCGCTCGACATAAAAGAACGCTCGCCCAAAACGGAACGCCCTCTGCTGGGGAAACTGGGAGGCCGACCTCTATTTATAGAAAAACTGCGTCGACTGCCATGGGCGTCGACCGCCGCAACTCTCGTCAAAGCTGGGACGCGAGCTGACAGACAAGACGCGAGCGGCCATGACGCACGGCCGGGAGTGGACCGCGGCGGCCAGCGCCCGCGTGCGCGACCAGCAGCTGCGTCCGTCCACGTCGGCGGGCTCGCCGTCTTCTTCTTCGTCGTCTTCTCTCGCGCGTCGCCCCATCGGCGTCAAATCGGACGCCGCGGGCCCGGAAGACTCCCCCGAGAGCGAGTCGACGCGCGTCGCCAGGCGAGCGCAGCCGAATAAGGCCAAGAAGAAGACGGCCATCCATCAAGAGCCGCCGCTGACTCCTGCCGCTGGGCAGCAGGAGGTCCTTATCGACGGCTTTCGGCACGTGACGGCGGCCTTGCGCGCCGACGAGCGCCAGTTGCACGAACAGCTCCTGGTCGCGAGCGAGAAGGGCAGCCACCGCGCCGTCTACCTGCTGCTGCACCAGCACCTCATCGACAAGGACCGGTGCCGCGGCATGGTGCGTGTTTTATAGCAGCAGTCGTGTTCACGCGCAGTGTTGCTGACTGCTTGCTGTCGTGCTCCTGTCGGGAATGGCATTGCAGCGCGGGTACTCGCCGCTGCACCATGCGGCCGCTCGCGGCCACCTCGAGGCGCTGCAGCTGCTGCTGGACTTTGGCTGGGGCGTCGACACACGCAACGACGCGCTCGAGACGGCGCTGCACCTCGCGAGCTACGGCGGCCACGCGCGCGTCGTCGAGTGCTTGCTGGACCGAGGCGCCGACATCGACGCGCGCACACGCGACCTCGAGACGTCGCTGTTCTACGCGACGCGCAAGGGCCACGACCGCGTCGTGCGCCTGCTGGTGCGCCGCGAGTGCGACCTGTCGGTGCGGAACCGGTTCGGCGACGTTGCCGAGGACGAGGCGACGGACGACAAGACGCAGCAAGAGTTCGAGGCGGCCAACGAGGACTCGGCGAGGATCAGCAGCGGCGGCGCGCACAAGCCCGCCGGCCGCGCGACAGACGAGCGAGTGCTCTCGCAGCAGGCGCGCGAGCGGGTCCTGTCTTTCCTGGACGTGCGCAGCCTCTGTCGCGCGTCCCAGGTGGCGTTCCGGTGGCACCGCGCGGCGGACAACCCGTCGCTGTGGAGGAAGCTCGGCGTGTCCAGGTGGGAGCTGCAGCTTAACTCGAGCATGGGACTCGGCTCCACGGTGCTGGGGGCCCTGAGCATGCTCACAACGCGTCGAAGCGGCGTGAAAACGAGCACAAACCCAGCACTGAGCGTCGGCAAGACCACGGGCGCTGCGGTTCGCCCCGCGAGCTGCGACCAGGCCGCCAGCCGGTTCCTCATGCCGAGGATACAGACCAAGCAGCGCATGGCTCGCGACGACGCGCGGCCCCAGACCGCCAGCAACGTGTGAGGATTGTGAGCCCAAGGCGCCTCGGGCGCGTATACACTGCGGAAAGCAATGCACCTATCTTGTTGATGGCTATGTACGTTCTGACCCGGCGTTCCAGCTTCCGACCAGGCTACGAGCTCGGCGGCGGGCGCGGCACGATCGTCATGCGCGTCTTGCCCGCGCCCGCGAGCCCCATGTCCTGCAGGAACTTGTCCATGCGCGCCGACTCCTTCGCCTGCCAAGCACGGAACCAGTTAGAACGTCCTCGGCATTCACACATCCTCAGCAAGAACCATGACGAACCTGCAGACCCGCGAGCCGTTCCTGGCGCTCGGCGTCGCGCTGTCGACGCGCGGCGCCCCGCTGCGCCAGTCGACGCTCCAGGTCCTTGCCGTCGTCGCCCTTGCCGCCCATGAGGAACTCGTCGCTCACGTCGAGCCCGTCGCGGTTCTCCTCCCGGTCGCGCGCCGCGCCGTGCATCTTCTGCGCGACCTGCCGCCGCTTCTCGATCAGCGCCTCGCGGCCGGTCTCCTTGGGCGCGAGCTCCTCCAAGTCGCTGGCGCGGTCGCGGCGCTGGCGCTTCCAGGACCGACGCCGCTCCTCCCGGTCATCCTCCACCTCCTCCTCCCGTCTGTCTCTGTCTCGAGCGGGCGATCGCTCCCGCGCGTGGCTCGCGCTCTCCTTGGGAAGAGTAGGCGCGGCAGCAGAAGACGAAGTAGCGCTAGCGAGCAGGTCTGTCTTGCGCGTGGCCACGTCGACCGAGTCCTTGGCGGTCGCGAGGTCGAAGCGCTCGCGGTCGCCCAGCGTGGCCACGAAGCCCCACTGGTGCCGCGTGCGGCGCGTCTGCTCCACCAGCGCGTCCGGCAGCCCGGCGTAGTACTCGCGCGGGAGCTTGCCGCGGTTCCACTTGCGGCAAAACGAGTCGCGGAACAGCGCCGTGCTTTCGTCCGTCGACAGCTCCTCCACGTACTTGCTCCTAGTCACACAGAGTACAGCGTTACAAATACCGCCATGTCTCGCTTCAGGCCATACAAAGCGGCATACTTGGAGCGGGCGAGCCAGACGCGGAACTCGGTCGCGCGCAGGAAGTAGTCGGCCTCCGAGATGGGCGGCGCGCCAGCGGGCAGTCCCTTGGCCTCGTCGTCGTCGCGGTCGCGCTTCTTGTGGCTGTGCGAGCGTTTGTGCTCCTTCTTGGCCTTCTTCTCCTTCTTCTTCTTGTCGCTCCGGTGGTCCTTACGGTCGTCGTCGCGCTCGCGCTTCCGCGCGCGGCGGCGGTCGTCGTCCTCGTCGACGCGTTCGCCTAGTGTGGCAGTCCAAGAGCGCGCGTCAGAGCGGGACCACCGGCGCACAAGTGTAGGAGACAGACAGGTAGTGTCAGAGGGAACGTACGGCGGTCTCTGGCCATGGCTGGGGCTTCCCTGGAGGCGCGCAGAACGGCGAGGGGGCACGCGCCGATCGAGCGCTTCTTGGTCGGCGTCGCCGGTGCTCTTGTTGGTTTGAGCGCCGGTGCGAATAAGCGCGAGGTTTTGTATTTTCGGGACGATGATTTGAATAATTTATTGTACAAATTAGAGTAAATCCTGCGTTAAAAGGTGTCTAATACGGTACATCAAAGTATTAAATAGTAATACTACTCCGAAGTATACCAATATTTCTTGTATTATAATTCGAAGTCGCGTCGTAAACGAGTACTCGAGTACTATAATACAATTTTCGCTTGAAGTGTCTGCAGATGGTGACGGCTTTTCGCCGGACGAACCCAACACAAAACAGTAGATTGCGAGGCCGGCGCCAGCCTCGTCATCCCCATCGATGCGCTTTTCCCGAGTGCATGAGTCGTATCGAGTATGCGCACAAGGGGTCCGTTCATGCAGCAGCATGTTGACGAGGAGGTTGCGGCCGTGGTCGAGCTCGTCCTGATCTCGTGCTCGAGCTCACTCCTCAATTCCCTGCTTCACTCGCAAGCCACATCCGCCCCCACCTACACCTATCTCACTTCAGCCCACCGTCGCCATGTCGACCGCCATCAACAAGATGCCGCACCGCTTCCTCGGCGACTCGGGCCTGCTCGTGTCGACGCTCGCGCTCGGTGCGTGGATGGACCACGACCCGAGCCATACGCCCGACGCCTGGTACGACGTCGTCAAGACGGCCTTCAAGAACGGCATCAACTTTTTCGACACGGCCGAGAGCTACGACGGCGGCAACGCCGAGGTGCTGTTGGGCCAGGCCATCCAGAAGGGTATTGCCGACGGCGAGTGGACCCGCGAGGACTTCGTGGTCGCGGCCAAGTTCAGCGGCGGCGTGAAGGGCTTCTACGAGTGCGGCCCGAACGCCCAGGGCATCAGCCGCAAGCACCTCGTCGAGGGCATCAAGTCGTCGCTCAAGAAGCTGCAGACCGAGTATGTGGACGTGATCTACTGCCACCGCCCGGAGAAGTACACGCCGATCGAGGAGACGGTGCGCACCATGAACTTTATCATCGACCAGGGCTGGGCCTTTTACTGGGGGACGAGCCAGTGGTCGTCGGCTGACATCACAGAGGCGTGCGAAATCGCGGACCGCCTCGGCCTCATCCGCCCGATCGTCGAGCAGCCGCAGTACAACATCTTGGAGCGGTCGCTGGTCGAGTTCGAGTTCGTGGACCTGTACAAGAGGCACAAGCTCGGCCTCACGGTCTGGTCGCCGCTGTACGGCGGCATCCTCACGGGCAAGTACAACGACGCGACCCCCGAGGACGCGCGCCTGGCCAACCCGGCGTTCCGCGCGTGGATGCCCGACTTCGACGCGAAGGTGGGCAAGGCGCGCCAGCTCACGCCCATCGCCGCCAAGCTCGGCTGCAGCCTCGCGCAGCTCTCGATCGCCTGGTGCGTGTCCAACAAGAACGTGTCGACGGTGCTGCTGGGCGCCCGCAACCCCAAGCAGCTCGAGGAGAACATCAAGGCGCTGGCGTTCGTGGACAAGATCACGTCCGAGGTCAAGGCCGATATCGACGCCGTGGTGCAGTTCGTGCCCAAGCGATGGGAGCCCGACATGTTCTACACGCTGCGCGCTCGCCACCTCGAGGGCCAACACGCCGAGACGCCCGCCTGGGCCAACGCCTTCGCCGGCGACGACGACAACGAGCAGCAGGGCTGAAGCTGGTGATGGAGATAGTCGCTTGCTCTTGATGTGGGCGATTGCAGAGTGGCGCGGTCGCTTGGTTGCGGTTGGATGTTGAAGGCGAGCTTACCGTACTGTTCATGCCAGAAAGAAACGACTGTCTTGTTTACACTCTCCAACAAAGGGCGCTCCTTTTGGGCGAGCGTTCTTTTATGTCGAGTGGTTTCCCTTTTTCAAGTTGGTGCTGGCCTTTCTTGCTCGTGATCTTGTCACAAACTGATCCTGCCACGAGCATTTTGTTTCGTTGGGCGTTCCTTCACGTCGACCGGTTTCCCTGTTGCGCAGTGGTGATACATGAGTGCACGCTCGTCCTTTCTTCTTATTTACCCCTACTTCAGTGCATCGGCAACGCAACACGCTCCAGTACCAACATATTCGACCACAACTTTAAGACGCGGCGGCGTCGACGGGCGCGCTGGACGCGACCGGGAACTCCTGCAGCTCCGCCAGCACGGCGGCGAACGACCTGTCGCCGCCGGCGCGCGCGATCAGCGCCGCGTTCCTGCAAAACTGCGCGAACGACTGCACGCGGCTGGGCGATACGCGCTCCATCACGTGCAGTACAAAGCGCTTGCCGTCGTTAGGTCGCAAGTCGCTGTGCGCGATGAACTCGCCCACGGACAGCGCCTTTTCGCAGCATTCGCAGTAGACCGACCGAGAGAAGCGGCGCGCGGCGCTGAGCGCGAGCCACCCGACCCGGCGCTTGGCCGCGCCCTGCGGCACCTCGAACATCCGGTCGCGCGTGGCGCCGTCAGCAGTGACGGCCAGGTAGTTGTGGTCCACACTCACGACCTTGACCAGGTAGTCCAGCGGGTCGGCGTCCGTATCGGCGGCGTCATGAATCGCGTGCGACATCTTGGACTGGCGGTTGCGCTTCACCAGCATAACCTCCTTCACCCGCTGGAACGCCGCCTCGATCTCCGCTGCCCCAGCGTCTTGCTTGATCTCGCGTACAATATCTGCATTGAGGCTATTCAGCATATCACCGCTGTGGAGAGACTGATGGCGCTTGGTGTCGGCACTGGCGTCCACTTTGTGAGCAGCAGCAGCGGCAGCGACGCCCTTCTTCCGAGGGATCGCCATTTTCAGGATATCGCTAGCAAGCTCGAGCCGCGTGTCACTGCTCTGCGTCTTGGCTGGTGTGGCTTCGGATACCGATGCGTCGGAGCTGAACGCAGCTTCGACCGAGCCGTGGATCTTGGCCTTCCACCGTACCGCGCTGATGAAGCGCTCGAACGGCGTGCTTGTGACGTTATTTCGGTGCACCGCCAGCAAGTGATGCCGCAGCTCCTTGCCCGTCGCGACCACTCCAATGTGCTTTGCGAATGCGCCCAGCTGCATTTGGCCGCTGCAGCATGAGCACCTGACAAAGATCTTGCGAGATACCCACGAGCAATCTCCGCTCCCCACAACGCTCTCTCTGAGCTTGGACACATCGAAGGAACGCGGGTCGCCATCAGCAAGCTTGCTCGTGTCACCGTGATCAAGTCGATGGCGCAAGCACACAATAGGGAACGACACCATCCCCTTGTCCGTGCAAAGTTCGACCAAATTGAGCATCATGTCCATCAGCTCGCCCTCCTTTTTCGACGGAGCCTTCGTCTGGCCTTCCTGGGGATCCGAGATGTCGACGCCAGTTGCGAGGCTCGTGTCATCCGCGCCACATTCCTCGGGAGCAACCGGTACTGACGCGGGTTGACTCGTCTCCGCATCCGCGAGCGACAACTCCGTCAGGGCGCGTGCCGCGTCATCCATAACCAGCGCTGTCTCTGCATTGGGCGGGGCGACTCCGCTTTCTGACGCAGACGCGTCGGTTGCTGGCTGCTTGGTCGGCGAGTTCTCCGCCGTGCTGAAGCCAGTGATCACGTCCTCCATGCCGTTCTCATTCGCAGCCTCGCTATCGCTGTGCCCGACTGCGCCGCGGCGGGCCGGCCGTGAGCTCTTACGCCGAGTCGAGCCTCCACGCGTTTTCGCACCCCCATCCGCGTCGTGGTCAGCACTGGACCCCCGCGTCAACCGGTTTGGCTTCTTCTTAGTTTCCCCGGAGCCAGAATCGGCACTGGCATCACTTGCCACGCTCGTTGTCGACGCCTTCGAGGAGACGCCCTGCTTCCCTAGCGCCTTCGCCTCGTTCATCAGGAGGAGCATCTCGAAAAGCTTGTTCCGGCGAAAAGTCGCGAGCAACTCGGGCTGAGTACACGTCGGACAAGTGCACGACTGCAGATACTTGTCCGGTATGTCCACAAACTCCGCGAACGCCGCGCGGCACGAGCCGCAGCGGAAGAGGCTCACGCGGCGGTCGCGCGCTTCCTCCTGCAGCTTCTTCAGTCGCGCCTCGACCGATCCTTCGGCCGGCCAGTACTTCTTGAACCGGCGGACGAGACAGCGCACGTGGTACGCGCGCCTGCACGCCTTGCAGATCAGCAACGCGCACATGTCGACCGCGTGGTTGCAGAACTCGCACGCACGGTCCGTAGGTGCTCCTCGATTCGGCGAGGCAGAGTGCGACGACGATCGACGCGGGGAATGCGTCGTGAACGGCAGCGGAGGCGGGTCGTCAATGATCGGCGGCGGTTCCAGCAGCTCCGAATCCTCCGTCATCTGTCGTCGCTTGCGAGAGCGCGCACGTGGTGGTAGCGCTGGCGCTGGTTGCTGCTTCAGGAACAACACCTCGTCGTCTTCTTGATCGTCTTCTTCAGCACCCGCTGCGACCTGCTTCTCGCGTGTCCGTGACCGCTTTGTAGCGCGAGCGGGTGCGGCATTGACCGCCTTGGACGCTCGCTGGCTGCGCTTCTTCGACGGCGCCTTGCCTGTGGCGGTGGTCGAGGCATCACCACCGCCACTCACAGTTTCTAGCGTCAAATCTGCGTGCATCGGGTGTCTGGAAGATGGCGTTGCTGCATTCTTGGTCTCGCCAACACGCGACGATTTCTTCCTGCTTGATCGCGTCGAGCGCACGGTTAGGCTCGACGTGTTCGCGGCGGTTGAGTCGCTCGGCGGTGCGCCGTTGTCAGCCTTGATCGTCGACGCCGCCGGCTTCTGTGTGCCAACCACTCCGACCGTCGACTGCTCTTGCTCATCTGATTGAGCTGGCATTACCGGCGACGTTTCTTCCGTATTCGCACTGATCGAGTCACTCGATGACGCGGGGTCTTTCATCGGCACAGTTCCTGTCGCTGCCGACCGCTGCGCCGTCTCAACATGTCCGTCCGTCGGCTTCTTCGGCGTCTTCTCCGGCCCCTCCCCATCCATCTGCTCGTCTGAATCCGCTGCTGCTGGCCCACCCAATGGCGCGGGATCCCCCGGCTTCGCAGCCTCTGTCACCGTCGACTGCTCCTGATTGTTCTCGCCTTTTGCAGCAGCGACCGGTTCCTCCACGTCGACGACCGCACTCTTCTCCTCCATCTTGCCGTTCGCGTCTGTCGGCTTTGTGGTTTCCGTTGCATCGCCCTCCTTCATCGTCTGCGGCGCTGTCATCACCGCAGCAACTGACGCCGAGTCCACGGGCTCGGCCATCTCCACGTCCGACTCAACGTGTCCGTCGTCCATATCCACGTCTTCCGCGCCAGCGCCCGCTGCTATCTCAGTTGCCTCCTTGCCCGCCGCCTGCACGTTCAAGATCGAAGCGAGGTCCATCACGCGCGAGTTGGGCGACGGCAACCGCGGGGACGGCGACGAACGGGACGCGCCGGCCGCGATCGCAGCACGCTGTGCAGCCGAAGGCGGCGGCCCCGCTGCCTCCATCAAAGCGCAACCTTCCGCGCCGCGATCTTGCATCCGCTCGCCGCCGTTGACGCCACCTCGCTGTCCATTCCCGTCAGCAGCCTGTGAGATGCTCGCGCTCTTCTCGCCCGCCTCCTCTGACGGAACAAGCAACGTGACCACGGGGAGTGCGTCGTCACCACTAGGAGCGCCAGATTTTGTCGCGTCGAACTGCCCGCGGCCGTCGCCTGGGCGCTCGGCGCCGTCGGTGCCGCCGCCCTCCATTTTCGCGCGCGTGTACCGAGTGTTATGTTAGATGGAGTTGCCGCTTTGCTGTCTGACGGACGAGTGACGGCCGGCCGCTGTTTTCAAAGAACCCCATCCGTTATTTCACTTCGGAGTTGAAACGTTATTAACAGGCTGTAATGGTTATACAGTCCTGGCCAAAAGTAAATGAGGTCGCAATTTTGGCCCGAAAATCAGCCAACAGGAACTCTACAACGCTCAAAATCGGCCCAAATACTCCTCAAATCGTATTTGAGACGATGGCAGCATTTTTTTCCGCGCTTGA
>JAADYG010000352.1:0-31919 GCA_023338115.1 Phytopythium boreale
CGATTTAGCGCTCCTTAGCATAAGTCAACGATTTGTCCTAGCGTTTTACACCACATATCTAAACAGCGTCCGCTAATTCGCAGTGGTTGCCGAGAAATCGTAAAAATTCGACTGGACGCTAATTTTTGTCGCGGAGTGTACAGTACTATAGTGATTTCCCCCGCTCAATTTGGATTTGACAGGTGCTCTGATTGATTTGGATGCGGGGAGTGGGCCTTGAACTGGTCGGCTCTGTTATTTTGTGGTGTACCGTACCCATCGTTAAAAAGAGTTCGTAACAAACGATTCAATGATTTCAAACTTGTTAAGTTGTTAACACGCAAAATTGAAGTGCTGCTTTGGTTGAAGTGCTTGTCGCTGCGGCAATGGACCGTGAAGCTTCCGATGGCTTCCGTCCTTCCCTCCTCTCCGAGGCGATGAAGCGCCGAGCGGACGATGCTGACGGCGGTGATGATGGCGTCACCGTCGACTCATCCGCCCTGGTGCACTCACTCTCGGCCCTACTCGACTACATACAGCACAGCGCTGCACTCCGACGCTCGCCGCACCCGCGTCAACATGGCAAAAAATATCAAAACGCACCCGTCGCGCCGCTCTCCTTGTCCACTCGTCCGATTGGAAGCTTCTCTTCGCTTCGTGGTGTCGTGACGGGGTGGACCGAACGCGTGGTTGGTCGGGCAAGCCGCTGCTCGTCGCGGTCTTGCGCGTCGACCACGCGAGCCGAGTCGACGTCGATGCTTGGGAAACGCAAAACGAAATGAAGGTGGAAAACGATCCGGCGCGCGGCGGGTCTGCGTGTCGATCCCCTTGGCGCTCGGGAAATCGCGCGGCAGACTCGTCGCTGCTTAGATAAAATACTTCACCCGAACGCTTGGACGAGACGCTCAGAACATGAAGCGCGAGATAGTCCAGAGGCGGTCCGAGTCCTGTGCGCGGATCTCCTCGTCCTCGGGCATCTCCTCGCCCACGAGCGTCTCGCTCGGTAGGCGGCCGCGCTTCAGGTCCTTCTCGCTGAACGCCTTGACGATCACCGGGTGCTTGGGCGTCAGCGGGAACGCCGTCGGGTTCGTGTTGGCGGCCATGGCCATCGCATGCGCCTGCTGCTGATGCTGCGTGCCCGGCGTCGGCGGCGGCGAAATCGTCGCGCTGCACGTGAAGAACCGGATCACGCGCTCCAGCAGCGAACCTGCCATGATGACGCGCGCAGACGGGCGGCCCGTGGTCGACCCGTTGCTGCTCGACTCGGTCGTCACATTGACCGTGATCGAGCCGCGGCGCTTGACGCGCTGCAGCTCCACCTCGAGCTGCCGAATGCGCTCCTCCTGCTGCTTGGCCTCGATGCGAGCCGAATCGTACGACACCTCGATCTGCTTGAGCTTGAGCCGCGTGGAGCGCGCCTCCTCCTCGGCCAAGCGCATCCGCTCGGCAGCCTCGTCCAGCGAACTCTGCAGCGCCTGGTTCTCCTTCTCCAGCCGCGAGACGTGGATCTCGCGCAGTCGGCGCGCAAACACGCGGAAGACCTTGACCTTCAGAATGGCCGCACGCCAGCGTTCACGCGCAAGGCGCTCGCGCTTGAGGCGCTGGAACCGCGTCTTGGCGATCAGGCAGCGCACGTGCGACTGCATGCGCAGCACGGCGCGCTTCTTCTTCACGCTCTCGTGCAGCCACAGGAACGCACGCTTGGCCTGGTACTGCGCGACAATCTTCTTCCAGCGCTTCTGCAGGTAGATGACACGCTGGAGCGGGCCAAGCCACTTGAGCAGCCAGCGCTGGTCCGGCGGCAGGTAGTTGCGCGCGAGCAGCTTGTTCAGAAGCGTCATCTTGTCTTCCGGGCGGTCCTGGTACGCGTGCATGATCTGCGCGCGGTGCGACATCTTGTTCCAGAGGCGCGAAATGCGGTGCAGCACACGCTCCTTGCGCACACGCTTGCGCGCCAGGTGCTGACGCACCATGCACTGGATGACGATGGCGCGGCGGCGGTACTTGCACTCCTGGTAGATGCGCTCGAAGGCCGAGTACACGACCGCGCGCGTCGCGACCGACACCCAGCGCTTCTTATGCAGGTAGCGCATCATCTTGCCCGCGAGCTCGTCGTTCTGCTTCCCGTCGTTCGATGACGCAGGCGCCAGCAGCTTGTCAAGCAGGTCGATCTTGCCCGTGCGGAAGAACAGACGCGTGTCACCGAGGCGGTAAGCGTCCGTCGGGAACTCGTTCGCGTACAGGATAGCCTGCGTGAACAGCTTGTCGTTGCCGTCAAAGCGCGCGAAGACATTGGCCGGCAGCAGGTTGCGGTACGCATCGACAACCTCAGCGTACAGGATACGCGTGGGCAGGCCGACGCGCAGGACCTCGCACGCCTGGACAGTACCCGAGCACCGCAGCTGCTCGACGACAAACTGCTTGTCGAAGAGACCAACCTTCATCTGCGTGTTTGGCTTGATGCAGCGCACAAAGTTGCAGCTCGTGCCCTCGAGCTCCGTCGTCAGGCCCTTCATCTGCGTGGCGAACAGCGACGAAGTGCTGCCACCCTTCAGGCGCTTGGCCGCGCCGCCAAGCGAGCGCGAGCCCGGGTGCATGCCCGCCGACTTGACTGACATGTTGGATGACGAGCGCGTGCGGCGCTGCGAGTCGTCCGTGGCCGCAGCACCAGCGGCGTCATTGGCCTGAGCATTGTTGTTGTTGCTGTTGCTGCCGGCCATGTCCTGCATCACGCGCGAGCGCGAATGCTGCAGCAGCTCCTCGAACTGCTCCGAGATGATGTTGTTGTTTTTGTCCACGAACGAATCGATCGTGTACGTGACCGTGCCGGCGTAGTGGCGGATCTTGAACGTGTCGCGCATGTCCTTGGGGTGCGGCGTCGGGAAGCACGGGTGGCGCTTGAACAGCGTGTGCAGCTTCTCGTTCAGCTTGCGGTCCGACGGCTGCGGCAGGCGCGCGACGTTGTCGATCGTCACGAACAGGCCGCCGTGGCGGCTCGCGATCAGGTTCAGGCATTCGCGGTTGTCCGCGTATTGCACCGAGTCGTTGCCGTCGTCACTGCCAGCGCTGCTGATGCTGCCGTCCACGATCTCGTTGCTCAGGCCCGTGAACGGGAACGAGAGCGAGTGGTTGTTCGGGCGGAAGATGTGCTCGCTGCGGTACAGCGCCTGCTCAGCCTCGAAGATGCAGGCGTTGAACAACGACTGCAGCGCCTCGTTGGCGTAGTTGATGAGCAGCTGCTCGAACGAGTTGCGGTTCTTGGGCTCAAAGTCCTCGAAACCGAAAATGTCGAGCACACCGATGTACGGGATCACGTCGCTGCGGCCCGAGTCGTAGTCGAGCGCCGACGCGCACTCGCGCATGAGCCACGTGAACGCGTTCTCGTAGATCGTCTTGGCGATCGTGTCGCGCGAGTACACGGCATTGCGCACATCGCGCTTGGCGAAGTAGATCGAGTTGCGGCGCGAACCGCGCGTCATGATGCGCTTGAGCAGGATACACTCCGTCAGCTCCTCGGGCGCGACACCCAACAGCTCGGAGGCGTACAGCAGCGACTGCTGCGCCTTCTCGTTGGCGATGCAAGCCGTCTTGCCCTCCGACGTGTCCTCCTCGCCAATTTCAATGTTGCCCATGTGCAGTAGGCCGGCGACAAGCTTAAAAATGTCGTCCTGGGCAGCACCGCGGATGCCGATGAAATCGAGCGCGCGACACAGGTTGGCGAAGTTGCCGGCGTCGTCAATAAACTCCGACGACATGCAGCCCGACTGGTTCAGGAAGTTGTAAAGCTCGGGCTTCTTTGGCTCGAGGTGGAAGGCGCGCGCGAGATGCTCGGCGTCAGGGGAGTGCAGCAGCTCGTAGAAGACGTGGAAGTTGCGCTCTCCGCGCGGCTGGAACACGAGGCGCGACTTCTCCAGCAGGTACGTGTCGATGGACGCGCCCGAGAGCTCGTGGTTGTCGGTCGAGAACTGCAGGCGCATGTACTTGCCGAAGCGACTCGAGTTATGGTTGCGGTGCGTCTTGGCGTTACCGAACGACTCGAGGATAGGGATCGTCTCCATGAGACGCTCGCCGACCGCAACGGGCGACAGCTTCTTCTTCGTGTTGGACTGCGGGTACGACAGTGCGAGTGACTCGGAACGCGGCGGCGACGGCAACATCGACAGCGTGTCGCCCAGCTCCGTGTCGAGCTCGAGCGCTTCCCCAGCGCCCGTCGTCGTGACTTCCGGCTCGCTCAGCAGGTCGTCATCCGAGGACGTGATCGACATGGCCGAGTCGTGGACTGCGCGTGTCGTGAGGAAGTCGAGGATGATCTTGGACGTCTCCGTCTTGCCCGAGCCGGACTCACCGCTGATGATGATCGACTGGTTCTGCATCACGGCGCGCACGGCGCACAGTTGCCGGTAGGCGTTCTGTTACGGACACGAGCAAATGGGCGTAAGGTTAGCACAAGCGATTCACGTCCTTCGTCACGGTGGTGACCGCTCACCTCTGCGATGTTGTACGGGTGCGGCGGGCAGTGGTCGAGCGGCTGGCCGACAAAGAGCGTCTTCTCGGGCTCCTCGAGGTGGCGCAGCGGGTTGACGGCGATCAGCACGTTGGCCATGAACGTGTACGGGCGCTGGTTGTCGAGCGCCGCGCGGTCCTCGAGGTTCTTCATGATGGCGGCCTCGTGCAGATGGCGCAGCGACGTCATGTCGCTTGCCGTGCTGCCCAGTGGGTTGGCCGCGAACAGCGGCGCGGCCACCAGGTCGAGTTCCTGGGGCTCCTGGCCGGCGAGCGGCGCGCCAGTGGCCTCATCCACGGGCACGAACGTCGCGCGCGCCGCGTCGGCGTCCAGCGCGGCCACCTGGCCGAGCGACCAGCCCAGGTCGCCGTCCTGCTTCCAGTAGAGGTCGCCCACGCGCACACCCTTGGTCGCACTCACCATCGGCGCGGTCGCGATGTCGGTCGTAGCGTTGGCGGTTGTAGAGGGGGAGACGGGCCCGCCCTTGGCGGCCGTGGCCGTCGACGGGGCGGAACCCGCGGCGCCGCTTCCGGTGGCGGCCATGCCTGCGTCTCCAGTTCGCTGGGTAACGGCGCGCTTCGAGTCGCGGGCGTTTGGGATTGTGGCGCAGGCGGCGGCGGGTCGCGCCTGCGTCATACACAGAGCCCGGGGGAGAAAAGGAGGGGGAGGAAAGGAACGAGGAGCGGAGGAGTGGGAGGGGTATGTGAAGGTGATCCGGCCTTTCTCGTTCTCAAGTGGTGATGGTGGACAAGCAGGGAAATGCGCCGACTGACTCGGAAAGAAGGGAGTGTGGTGTGTGCACACTCGGTGTATACAGTGTATACGCTTGGGGCGTGGGTCCGCGTATCCGGTCGTTGGCGTATACGAGTATACGTTTGGTGGATTCGCCCACAAATAGCCAGAAAGCTCGCTCGAATGGATCGCGCGAGACGTTTGGTTTTGGGTTCGCGGGCGATTAGCACACGCCGGATGAAGCGAATGTTCAGCCGCGTGAAACGGTGAAAGGAAGTGAAAGGCGCTAAAAATGGGTGGTGATCGCGATATGAATAGGCTTGCGCTTGTTGAAAATAAAGCGGCGGGGATTTTTGATTGGGCGTGTCGGGCTGGAGGCAATTCACGGCATTTTGGTCGACGTTTGGCGGGTTGGAGTGGGGCATCCGGATAACTCGGTGGGTCGCCCATTGTTTTTAGAAAAACTGGTCAGCTGGCTCATCTGCGCTCCGGTTCAAAGGAGTCAGATGGCGGGGGATAATGGCCAGGCTCGAGACCCAAAAGTGCACAGTTCGCCATAGACCCGCGCGCAACTTCAAGAGAACCAGTTTGTCAAACCGGGAAACTGCCTCGCCGCCGTGTATCAGCCCAGCTTACCAGCGAGACCATGTGGGCGAGGCGTCCTCGCACCACGATGTGCGCGCTTGGTCGCCACCTTCGCTTCGCGCGTTGCACATGATTTTCGTCCAGTACACGTGCGAGTGTACACTGTACTGTACTGTGGAGTGCTGAATTCACCCGCACACAGGAAGCGTGGGGCGTGTGTCCAACCCGTCACCGGCCCGGTTGGGCGGCGACTCACTCGCCAACTTGGCGCGTTGCTTGGATCGGATCTGCTCCATGCCACAGCCGCTGGTGGCGACTTCGCCCTGTCTGCAGGCACTGCCGGTATCCTAGGTGGATTTATGGGGCAATGTATGGACCGGGTCTCGAGTTGCAGCGTTGACGCAGCGCCGCCACTATGTCCGTCGAGGGATCTTCCGCCCACCGGACTGACTCTTTTGTTCTTCCACCGTCGACGTCGTCGTTCCAAAAGTTCCAGTCGTACTGTACAGCGGTGCACCGCGTGCAAGATCGGCAAACGCCAGGAATCCAGGGGGCGACCACCCGCCCTCCCTTCGCGATCCAGTCCAGAACTGGACGAGGAGTTCCAGGATCCAGTTCAAGGAAACGCACTTCAACCTGCCTGGCTCGGCGAGAACATTGAACTGAAACCTTAGGTGCTAAGTACAGTGGCTACTGAACTGGATACTCGAGGATGGCGGTCCGCATTGTGCTTGGCGTGCCGCCGCGCACCAATGTCATCGCCGCCGTTGCGTCCCGAAGCGGCTTCGCGCTTCCTGGCGCCCGCAGACGGCGACGAATGGCTCGCTGTCTCGCGTCCACACGTCTCCTGTATACGCTAGCTTCTGTCCATCGAACGCGCCAGCTCATTCGTCCTCTAGCTCGCTGTCGTCATCCCCTCCGTCCTCGATCTCGTCCTCGTCCTCGCTGGAGCTCTCCTCCTCGAGCGTCACGAGTCCCAGCAGGACGCGGCGGCACACCTGCCGCTCGTGCTGGCTCAAAAGCGCGGCGAGGCGCCTGGCTTCCGCATCATCGTCATCGCCACTGTCCTTGTCCGACAGCGAGGCGAGCGCGTCGCTGTACTGCTTGTCCTTCTTGCGCAGGATGATGGTCAGCACTTCGTACAGCTCCTCCGCGGGCAGCTTGGTCGCCAGCACGTAGCTGAGCAGCGCGTCGCCCAGTCCGAACTCGCGCGTCTGGTCGCCGTGCAACAGAAAGAACAGCGCGTCCGCGTCGCTCTCCTCCCGCGTGTCGAACACCTTGCGGCGCTTGGCAGCCTTCTTCTTCCCGCTGCCCCCAGTCGCTGTCGCTGCCGCGTCGTCGTCGCCACCTTCATCGTCGTCGTCGTCATTGTCGTCGTTGGCGGCCGCGGCGCTGTGGAGATAGGCCTTGTACGTGCTCGACAGCTCCCCGCTCGTGATGAGGATCGAGTCGGACGGCACAGGCGTCGGCAGCACGAACCCGTACCGACACAGCAACTAGTGGATAATGTGCACAGCCAGGTGAGTGTTGTCAGCTAAAGACCTACCGAATGACACGGGTAGTTTGGTACTATCGTACCTGCGCGTTGGAGAGGTCGCCGTACGAGATGGTGACGGCATCGCCCTCGGCGATGTCGCGGGTCGCAACGAGCTACGCGAGCGCGCAACAAGTTCAGTCAACACGACAAGGCCGGACGACAATCCGTCAGTGTATCATCGCATCGCGCGCACCTGGAATTCTCCCGCCTCGGTCTTCTCGATGCGCGCGGCCGGGTCGTCCGCGTCGTGGTTCGCCATGTCGATCACGGGCAGAAGCGTCGGCTCGTGCCCGTCGCCGATCGTGAATGCTCTACGCGCACAAACACACGCATCGTCGTCAGCATAAGGACACTCTGGTACCGGTGCATGGCTCCGACGGCATGGAGTGAAGCCGACAATAGCCACCCCACGTATGGGTTGGCAACGCACGAACCTGGACGACACGACCGAGTACGCCCAGCGGAAATCGCCAAGCGAGACTTGATCCTTGGGCCACACGGCTGGAAACTTGGCCGCCAACGGTTCAACGTAGCTCGAGTACACACTCTCGACCAGCTCCGCGTCAATCAGCGGGGACCTGTGCACCAACCCGTAGTCAGTACTCAACGTCCGTCCTGCCTTCAACTTGCATGCGCAGCACATTTATCACGCGCCAAACCTACGCCGTCGTGTGCTTCAGCACTTGCTGCTGCGCCTTGCTCCATGCCAGCGGGAGCGAGATCACGGCGGGAAGTTGCGCGATGTATCCTGCAAAGTCGCTCCCGCTGCCCGCCGCACGCTCATACAGTAGCGCCAGCGCCGTCAGCACCGTCGCGCTCAGCTGCGCGCTGTTAACCGCCTCCTGCAGCGCTTTTCCATCAAACTTGTCCGTCTCTCTGCTAACGCGCGCGATCCAGGAGGTTCCACTCAGGAAGGCGCCGCGGCGCAGCGTAACCAGCACCTCGGGCGCTTTGGCACTCTTCAGCGCAAAAATCGACCGGTCCGCCGCGCCAAACCGCTCATCCGCGCCCACAGGGTCGATCTTGCCGCCCGCCACCTCCACAAGCGCGCCACGCGCTGTAACCCACTCACTCAGCGGCGCCGAAGCCGCAACCTCGTCGCCCGTCATTTTTGGCGCGCGTCAAGTTCAAAGTCACCCGCCAACCAAGAGGTGGAAATGGGTACGCTCTGAGGTTACAACAGTTGTAACCTGGCGTCAAGGGTATTGTTACCTTGTAACCAAACGCAACCGTATCCCCAGCATCTACGGGTTTACACATTCGAAGAACCCGAAAACAAACAGGAAGCATGGCGTCGACGGATGCGCCGGCGGCGTCGGCGTCGACGGGCGCGTCGGTGTCTAGCGCGGCGTCCAGCGACGACCAGTGGCGCGTGTTCATCGGTCTGGCACTGCTGGTGGCGGCCTATGTGTTCCGCGTGGAGGTGGTGCGCTTCACGCTGCGGCTGGCGCGGCGCGTGCTGCCGCCCATGTTCGTCTGGATCAAGGAGTTCGAGAAGCACATGCTGCGCCCGCTCTCGTGGGTCGTTTTTTTGCTGCTCGTGTGGTTCGCCGTGTATGTCATGGACCTCGCGCACCTGCTCAACATCGACGCGGATACCATCACGAGCCTGGTGACGCTGCTGCTCGGCTTCCCGCTCATCTGGGTCGTCATCAACCTCTGCAACTACATCACTTGGGTGCGCTCCATGGTCCTATTCGCGGCTTGTACTTGAGTAGGCGACTAGTCACTTATCGCAGTGCTGTACATCGCTATGCTGTAGGGCATCATCCGTGTCCAGGGGTGGAAGCGCACGGCGAGCAAGGACGACGACGACTACAGCCGCGTGATGATCGTGACCGAGGGCATCGGCGTGATCAAATTCCTGCTGGTCGCGACGGTCGTATCGGCGTTCATGGTAGACGAGATCGGGCAGATCACGAGCTTCGACTCGACGCAGATCACGACGGTCGCCGTCATCATGGTCGAGCTCGTCTTCGTCTTTGGCGCGCACTCGTGGGTAAGTGCGTCTCTGTGTCGTTGCTGATTGTCAGCCGCCTTCCATTCTCACGCCTTGCTTCGTGATGAGCAGATGAAGAACATCATGGGCGGGCTGATGGCGCTGCAGGACGAGCAAGTCAAGAGCGGCTCGCACCTCGCGTTCCACGGCCATGAAGGCGTCGTGGAGCGGCTCTACCTGCAGGGCTTTTCGCTGCGCCAGTACGACAAGGGACTCGCGTACATCCCGAACGGCGCGCTGCTCGACAACACCATGACGGTGCGCACCAAGGAGCTGGACCGCCGCTGCGTCGTGAGCGTTCATGTCAGCCACACGACAAAGACCGCGACGCTCCGCGTCTTCATCCAGGAACTGGATCAGATCCTGGTGCGCGTCTTCACCAAACAGCACGAGCAGAAGCGTGGCAAGGCGGCGACTGTGCTTGGCCTCGACAAGCGGCGGCGCTCGCACTGGGACAACATCCTAAACAAGGTGGAGCGCACGCAGTTGTTGTCGGTGAGTGAGGAGGAGGACGGCGAGCTCCAGCGGCGCTTCTGGATCAGCATCGAGCGCGCCTTCGTCGTGCACGTCACGTACTACTCGCAGGAGCGCCACATGAAGCAGCTCATGGCCGAAAAGACCGAGGTAAGTTGGTCGTTATCGCCCCGATAACTGTCGTCGTATCAGCACCAACATCAACCTATCTTGTGAATGCTGCAGATCGTGCTAGAGGTCACCGAACTGCTGGCGAAGCTCCACATTGAGCTGTACGAGCCCGCTGGGTCTGTGTCGACCCATTCATCGTCATCGTCGGGGGTTCCACGCTCCCAATCACTGCCAGCAACGCGCGCAGCGAGGACGAGCAGACCAGCGTCCAGCCCTCATATCCCCGCTGTCGCAACGGACGATACCGTCAACGATGGACGTCGCGACTTGCGTTTTGGGCCGATGACGGAGCCTGGGCGTCTCCAACGCCTGCGGCGAACCCCGAACGACAGTGCTGGTGACAATGGTGGGGCCACGCAGCGCGACTTTCGGCGCCGACGGCCACACAGCAGCGCGGCCATCACGTTGCTCTAAGTTAACAGTCGACGCGTCTTGAATTGATATAAATATGGTGGCTGCGGCTTGTAAACGTTGTCAGTGAGAGCGGGTGAGCTGCCGCACGTCCACGCGCAGCCGCTGGATGTTCTCGAGGATCGCCATGTTGATCTGTGCGCGGGTCGTAACGTCAAGAACACGTGACGTACATCCATCACGTTAGCCACGAGACTCGCTACACCTGCTATAATGCTTGCAAAGCGACCGGTTCGCTTGCTTACCTCCGTCTTGGCGGCTTCGAACGTGGGGAACTGGTCGCGATCGATCTGGACGCTCACCTTGACCACATACATGTCGTGCAGCTCGACCGAGACGGCCTGGTTGCTCGCGTCGTCGTCCCAGGCTGGCACGTTCCTCGAGTCGAGTGAGCTACGGAAGCTGCTGAGTCCGTTCGTGTTGTTGGTGAACGAACTGGCCTGGGGCGTGCCTGCGTAGGGCGGAGTCATGACCGAGTCGCTGGCTGTGCTGAGCCCTCGAAGCGGCGGCAGGTGGTCTTGAAGAGCGTCGACAACGGGCGCGACGGCGAACTTGGGCAAAGTCGCGCGCAGGTCGTCGATGAACTGCTGGATCGTGTCGGCGGGCGTGGCAGGGTGAAGACGCAGCAGCAATTCGTGGTAGCGCAGCTCGCGCGCGTTGCCGCTCGTCTGGTGCGTGTCGGCGAAGATGCCGTTGGGGATGAAGATGCGGCAGCCGTCGCGGCGGAGCATGATGGTGCGCGCGAGCGACACGCGCTCGATGAAGCCCACGAGGTCTCGCACGCGGCACAAGCTGCCCGTCCGGAACGGCTCGGCGAAGATAAGGAACAGCCCCGTCGCCACGTTCTTCAGCTGGCAAGAAGTTCATGAGCAGAAAGCGTGGGGTAATGAGCACCTGGTGTTAGACCGAGCGGGGCGACTGGTCGGCGGCGAGCGACGCATACGTACCACGGTGAAGCCGGCGAGCAGCGCAATGATCTCGAGGCCGAAGAACACCTCGACCAGCAGCAGCTGCGCGAGGCCGCTCGACTTGAAGAAGATGAAGAATATTTCGCCCAGGACGAGCGCGAAGACCACGAACTTGATCGACTCGGTCACGATGAAGATGCGCGCCGCGTAGTCGGCCGCGTCGCGGTCCCACTGGAAGTGCCGGATGCAGATCTGCATACACAACAAGGGTATATAAGCGCAAGATACATCACTAATAGACTGGCTCCACCACAACTAGAATGGGGTGCCGCACGTTGGTGACGACTTTGCGCAGCGCCAAGGTGGCGAGCACGACGGGCACGGCCGTGAGGTAGAGCAGCGCGAGCTTGGCCTCGCTGGCGTCGGCCAGGTCCAGGATATCGATGGCCACGAGCCAGAGCACGCCAAAGTACGCGAGCCACGCCAGGTGTGCCGCCATGAAGCGCTGCACGTCCACGATCCACCTGCGAGCCGCATTGTTTTCACGTTGTCAGGTGGAATGGTAACTTCAAGAGGACGCGAGATGGCGGGCTCCCTGACCGGAAGCGCTTGTGGATGCGCGAGCGGATGGCGTTAAGCACCATGTCCGTGGCCGGGCGCACCAGGAAGAAGGCCACCGAGACCGTCAGCGCCGCCAGCACGAGTCGCCACCACGCGATCATGGTCGTCGTCGGGAAGGAAGCTTGACGTCTGTTGTCATGGTGTTGGTGCTCGGAGTATGTCACTGTTTTCGAGAGAGTGTCGGGCTCGTTTAGGTTGTCACTCTTTTCGAAAGAGTGACGGTATCGGATGTCACCAACCAGGGCGTCGTCAATTGGTTGGATTCGGATCGTATATATAGCCAATGAACGGCGCGAATCGTGATAGCTCGAAGGGTTCAGCACGCGCGTGTGGTCAGACCCGCCACGGCCCGAGCCCAGAAAGTGGTCTCTCGCGAGTACCGTATTGTACCGTACAGTAGCCAAAGTCGCCCCTCGTGAAATAGGAACTCCAGCGACGAAAAAAAGAAGAAGGTCAACTCTGCGGGCTCCTGTCGATCAAGAGTTCATAACCAACCCCACATCTTCCATTTTGTATGGTTCAACCATTCAAGCAAACAACTTAACTGATTCGTAACGTGTTAATCTTCACCCCCCTCTCCCTCACTTTTCGAACGGACCGAATCTGTCCAGCGCGGTGCTGACAACCGGCTGGGCGGAAGCGAGGAAACCAGCGGCCCCAGAAAGGCCGACGACGACATGTGAACCCGCCGACACTTTCCCCACCGACACTCCGCCATTTGACTTCCGTCAGGTACAACGCGCCGCACTTCCCTCCGTCCAGGTGGGTACTGTACTGCATTACATGTATGAGTCTGTATGCCACCCAGTGGCGGCGTCCACCTCTAAGGTTCACGCGGAGGAAGCGCCGGGGCTCCTCCTCCGCTGGCGACCACGGCTTCCCCCCATCCTCGCTTCCGCGCCTCACCTAACTGGCTCACGTGCTTCCTTGTGTCTGCCCTCCCTCGCCACCAGCGGCTTAGCATTTCATTACATTGGCCACGAGGCGTCGATCAGAAATCAAGTGAAGCGCCTTCTTGCGTTCGACGGTCCAGCGCGCGCGGCGGCTCCTTCTCGACGCTTTGGAAGGCGACGGGGCGCTCCGTCACTCGCGTTCGTGTCCGATCGGCGGCACTCGCTTCCTCGCCGCCTCCTCCCCCCTGTAAATACATCGCGGCCGACTAGATGCGGCGGCGCTCACTATTAGCGACGCTGGACGATGACGACGACGACGACGATAGCGCGAGCGTGGACGATGTCGGCCGCCCGGGCTCGCTCTCGAACGCGCAGCTGAGCGACGTGCGCGCCGTCATTGTCGCGTGCTGCGTGCTGTCCATGGTCGGCTGCGCCTTCATCCTCTTCCACTACTGGAGGTCGGCGCGCCGGCGGCGACAAGCGGCGCTCGGCAGCAGCAACCCGTGCGCCGCAACCGCGAGCATCGTGCCCAAGATGATCGTCGTGCTGTCCGTGATCGACTTTTGCTTCTCGCTCCCCAAGGTGTTCGGCATACCGAGCGGCGTCGCCACTACCGAAGGAGCGAGCGCGCACAATAAGGCACTGTGTCAGACCCAGGGCTTTGTGCTCCAGCTCGCCGGACTAGCATGTGCGTTCCATGCCGCTCGTGTATGTGCTGGTAAGCGTGACGAGTGCTGACAGACTTAATGTTGTTGTGACATCCGCAGCCGTGTTTTGGAACGCCTGCATCGCGCATTGCTTGTACTGCAAGATCGTGCGCGGCGATTCGGAGGCGCTGCTGCATCGCCGCCTCAAGTTCTACGTGATCGCCAGTGCTGCGCCCGCGGTGCTCGTCAGCTCGCTGTTGCTCGGGGGTGCGTCGTCACCTCTTCCTTCTTCGCTTCCGTATCTGTGTTTCGGTCCGCTAACTCGCCCTCGTTGTGTTCGACATCGATCGATGCAGCCGGGCTGTACGGCGACTCGGATTTCTACTGCTGGGTCCCCGGCCGCAAGTGGCAGTTCTGGTGCTTCTACCTGTTCGTGCTCATCGCGATCGTGTACGTGGGTGTCGTGCTGCTCGTCACGCACGCGCACATCCTCCGCGTCGGCTCCGGCCAGCGCAGCCTGGACGCGCTCGAGTCCTCGGCACGCATCACACTCGCGCTGCGCCTCTACATCGGCGCCTTCATCGTGCTCTGGCTGCCCAGTGTGATTTTTCGGCTACTGGGCAACTGGCTTGGCAACGCAACCTTCGCAGTCGCGATAATCATGCAGCTCACCTTGTGCCTTCAGGGATTCGCAACGGCCGCCATTTACGGTGGGATGCTCACCAAAATGCGGCAGGCACTGGCGGGCGTGAGGTGTTGCTCGCGAGGGCGACAAGGGAAGTCCGCAGCCGGCGAGTACAAGCAGGCAACGTCCCCGTATTTCCCTACGTTGGAGTCGAACGGAGACGTCGACGGCGACGACTTCGACGGACTTAGTGGCCACGACCAAGAACAGAGCGCGCGCCACCCTGTCAGCATCTTCGTTTCGACGTTCAACCTGGGCGAGGCCAAGCTCACGACTTCGGACCTGGTACGTTGATGAGAGACCATCTCGGACGAGTACACGACTGTAGGTGATCTGACGCTGTGGTTGATGGATACGACCCTGGACGTCTGAACAGGAAAAGTGGATCCCGCTGGGCTACGACATGTACGTCATCGGTCTCCAGGAGTGTCTGCACCTGGCCGAGGCGCGTACCCTGCTGCAACGGCATCTCGAGACGGGTGGGGGCAGCGGCAACTCCGGTGGCTCGCGCTTCTACATGTTCAACCGCGAGATTGGCAGCACCAACACTTCGCTCGGCTACCATGTACGTTGTATTGTCATTTGATGGTGGAGGTGTGAGAGTAACTAACGCGTGTCACTTTCAACCACAAACGACAAACGCAACAGGGCCACATCGCGATCTCCGTGTTCATCCAGACGGAGGATGTCGAGAGCGGCGCGTTCTACATGCCGCCGGTCGTGCGCCAGCAAGTCAACTGCGGCAAGTCGCTCGTGCTCGGACGCGCGTCCAACAAAGGCGCCGTGGGCGTAGCCTTCCGCTACTACGACACGTCCTTCGCGTTCGTTTCCTGCCACCTCTCGTCCGACTCCAAGGGCAAATCGAAGGCGCCACGACGGAACCGCGACTTGGTGGACATGCTCAAGGGGCTTCACCTGAACTTAGAGGACGTGGGCGTTGAGTTCCCGTACCTGCACCACCACAGCTTCGTGCTCGGGGACCTCAACTACCGTCTCATGGATCGTGACGCCAGTGTTGATGGCGTATTCGATCTCATCACCAGCATCCGGGCAGGCGAGATCGCGGAGGCCAATAAGCGTCAGAAGCCGAGTGTCGATCTATCGACCAAGAAGTTGCGATGGAGCTGGACGTCGGCCACCTCGTCCATGAAGATGAAGCTCAAGAAGAAGAAGACGGATACTAGCGAGCTGGGCTCGCGTATGCTGTCGCAGCCGCTGCACTCGACCGCGAGCTCTGTCGACAGCGCCGATGGCAATGAGAACGGCATCGCGGCACCCAGTTTGGCTCATGGTGACAGCAGCTATTCGACGAACAGCGCACTCGTGGACGACGATCACCGCGTGTGGGACGATCTGCTGGCGCATGACGAACTGCGCAATCTGATGCACGACGCTCGCGTGTTGTTCGGGTTCGAGGAGGCTCCGATCGCGTTCCCGCCGACATTTCGTCGAGTTCGAGGCGTTGCGGGACTCACGCGCGATCCCACGCGTCCATGGACTCACGAGCAGCTCGAGAAGGTGTACACGACGGTCATCCCGACCCACTGCAGCCAGCGCGGAGGGGTCGTTTACGACGGAAGCAACACCGCTGTTGACGCCGCACAGGTGCGCGTGCCGTCGTACACGGATCGCATCCTGTTCCGGTCGCTTCCCGACATGCGTGACCGCCTGCACTGCTCGTTATACACGTCATGCGAGGCGGTCTCGTGCTCGGACCACAAGCCAGTCGTCGGGATCTTCCATGCGCTCGTGGACCGCACGCGCCTGCCTGCCGAGTCGGAGGCAGCGCTCCGTAAGATCGAGCGCATGGAGTACCTTGCTGGCGTGCGTGAATGTGCGCTGCGCGTCTCGTTCACGGACATCACTTGGGATGACCCAGCACCGACGAATGACGTTGGTGTGATGAGATCCAGCGCCACGGCTAGCGGTGACGAGCGGCCGCTGCTCTTCCTTGACCGACGCGCGTCTCAAGGTGAGTTTCTTTGTGCGCAGTGGTGGACTTGACCCTCTCGTGTGTCCGTCTCTAATCGCTCTCGTGTTCTAAACAACAGCGTTTGTGACGGTCGTGTTCCCGCTTCCGTCCGAGGACATTTTCTCGGCGCAGCGACGGCTTCACGAACTCGCGGACGCCGTGAGCGGAGGCGTCTTCCTTGGAGGTGGCGGCAGCAGTGTTAGTGCTGGCGGCAGCAACAGCGTGGTCTCGATGACTTCCACGTCTTCATCCTCCTCCTCTTTCGACGAGGCGCAGCGGCGAGCGCGGCGGCAGTCGTCAATGGGCAGCGCTGTCACGAGCAATGCCGTGCACGCGCGTTGGCCGCGGTTTGTGCGGGAGGGCGTGGCGCACACGACACTCGCTCGCCCTGGCAAGGGCGGCATGCACGTGGCCATCAAGGTGCATGCGGGCGCCGCCCAGCGCGTGTTTGGGCAGGGCGTCATCTGCGTGCCGCTGCCCGCACGCGAGGCCAACTCGTCCTCCGTGCGCCGCGACTTCTGCATCGAGCTGGCGGACGGAGGCCGGCGCACCGCGACGCTGCGCGGCTCGGTCTCGCTGCGCGTCTCGCGTCTCGCATCTACGGTCGGGGGCGACGACGGAGACGTCAGCTTGTCTATGGTGGACGAACAGCAGGTCCTTGGCGACGAGCACGAAGCGGCGTCGCCGTACATGATGGCATGAGTGAAGACGGAGGGAACGCCCGGTATTTATGAGCCCCCTTGCTTGTCCGGGTTGAAGCCCAGACGTGTGCGACGTGTGACGAAGTAGTTGTTTTAGTGTTGCTTTCTTATTTAACATTTTGAAGTAAAGATATGATTTGTTAGAATGCATTTCCCAAAACATCATACTAAAAGCAAGTACCGTACTTTGAACTTATTTAGGCAAATTATAACGCTGTTCGTTTCCGTCCCTATTTGAATTAGGGCACGATCTCCATCCATATTTATTCCCTAATTCCTCTCTCCCGGTCGAATCTCTCTCACAACAAAAGCTGAAGCCCTAATGGCGACACCTTCGACGACCGAGAATGCGACCGAGCCCACCAACCGGCAGCTCGCGGAGACCTTATTCACACGCGCAGGCCCCGCAGAATGGCGGTGCCTGCTGTGCTCCAACTCGGTCGCGCAGACGGCGCGCAAGGGCTACACGAACCTGCGCTCGCACCTCTGGCTGCGGCACCGCGACCGCTTCCTCGCCGAGTTCCGTCGCCGCCAGCAACCCGGCGGCGCTCCAACCGCCGCCAGTCCTCCGAGCGCAAGTGATACGGTCAGCCATAACGCCATAAGGGCGAACGCGGACGCGCTGGCGTGGCTCGAGTGGGTCGTGGCCGAGAACCGCGACCCGGCGGTGTGCGCGTCGCCCGAGACGCTCAAGCTCGCGGCGCTCGACCCCGTGACGCCGCCCGAGCTGCGCAGGTGCCTGAACGCCGCTTATGGATCCCTAATGGCGCGGATTGCCGACGAGCTGGGCAGCAACTCGGTCATGGGGCTCGCCCTGGACGTGTGGACGCGGCCATTAGGCGACAAGGGAGACTCGAACGTGGTGATCGCCGCGGTCTTTGCCGTCCTTCCGCCCAGCGACGCGGCGGACGGCGCGCGACCAGACCACAAGCAGCGGAGGCGAACGATGCCAAGGCGCTCGCTTCTCTTAGGGCTGAGCGTGTCGCCGTACCGCAGCTCTACCAGCAGCAAAGAAGACGCGGCGGCGGGCGCTCTCGGCGCGCTGGCCAACAGAGTGACGGAAGCGTTCGCCATTGACGTTCACCGGCGCGTGGCGTTCCTCGTGGGCGATCCGGACTACCTGTCAGCCGTGCAGGAGGCGCTGGCGAGCCATAATGGGAACCGCGCGATCCCCATCATCAGCTGCGCCAACAAGCAGCTCAAGGCGGCGGCCGACGCCGTTGCGAGCCGGCATCAAGTCAGCCAGCAGGGTTCTAACGACGTTCTGGCCGCGCGGGCGGCGCTTGGAGCGGCTTTGGCGCTCCCGTGGGCTGTCCGACAGCGAGCAATCGCGCTCTCGCCGTCCCTAATGGACGTGTTGTCGACGATCAACGTGTCGATGCTGGCTGACGACCGAGAGAGCGAGTCGAGCTGGGTCGAGACGCTCGAGACCGTGGCCAAGTACCAGGAGCTCCACGCTGCCATCACCACCGCCGTCATCAGCCAAGAAGAGGACGAAGCACACGACGGTCTCAAGCGGCTGCTCGTGCCGGACGAGGCGTTCGCGAGGCTCCAGTCGTTGCGCACGCAGCTGAACGACCTCGCGTCCGTCAAGCGGAAGCTCTCGCTGCGCTCGGGCGCGCCGCTGCACCTCGTCCGCCGCCTGTTCGACGCCGTGCGCGACCGCATCCTCGGCTGCGCAGACGCGATCCCGGTACAGAGCGCGTCAGGGATCGATAGCGGCGTCGTCAAGGTGCTGCAGGACCGCGAACGATCGCTGACAGTGGCGGAGGAGCGCGCCATGACGCTGCTGCTGCTCGACCGAGGCGGAGACGACAACAATGACACCGAAGACAAACACGAAAAGGAGCAAGAAGAGCTGAGCTTCGCGGACGCGGCGATCCTGGAGGCGACGGGCGGCGGAGAGACCTGGCAGACCAAGTACATGGATCTTTGGTGGGTGCCCAGCACCGCCGAGGACCGTGAACTGCTCTTCCCGACCGACAGCAGAGGCGATAACGTACTCGGCATGTCGCCGTTGACGGCCGAGATGCTCGCCATGCTGCGCTACAACCGCGATCAGTGGACCGTGGGAGCGCTCGCTGACGAGCTGGGGGTGGACAGCGACGGCAAGAAGAAGCGGAGGGCGAGAGCCAAGGCCGGCGACGGGACAAAGAGGCGCCGTACCGACCCCGCCGACATCTAAGCAGCTTGGGGTGCCGCGTGGTTGGATGCTGTGTGCGTGTTTCTGCTAGTTTATCGGGTCAACGCGGGGTAACGACACCCCTCTAATGCATACCTGTGGACGGGACCTGGGACTGGTCTATGGCAGCAAGAGCGCTGCCCTGTACCCGCGTAGTGCTCTCGCTGCCCTACAGGTCCCGGTCGAGCGCGTCGTAGTCACCCGCGGGCTCAAACCACTTGCGCCACGGCTGGAAGAAGGCGGCGAAGGCGAACAGCAGCAGCAGCGCGACCGAGAGCCTATAGCCATCCCCACCCACAGCGCCACCGTAAGAGACCGTCATCCACCATGCAACACACAAAGCAAACAAGCGACGTACACGGCCTTGGTGCGGTTGTAGCCGGCGACGGACCGGTGGAACGCGTCGATGGCGCGCTCGAGCTCGTGCACGCGCTTCTCGTAGTAGGCGCGCTGCTCGGCGCTCAGGCGGCCCTTCTTGGCCTTGGCCTGCTCCAGCTTCTTGTCCTGCCACAGCACGGCCGTGCACTTGGCCAGCTCGGCGCGCGCCAGCGCCACCGCGCGCGCGCTCTTGCCCGGCAGCTTGGTCGTGTACTTCTGGAACTCCTTGTCGAACTGCTCGGACGCTGCCTTGGCCGTCGCCGGCGTCGGGGGCGCCGCCGCTTCCTTATGCTCCGTGGGCGCCGCACTGCTCATGCTGGGGGTGGTGGGGGTACCTTTTGTCGGTTCTCTTCTCGAGCTGGTTTGACTTATGAGACGTGCGGTGTCGTCCGCCGCACCTTGTCCCCAAGACGAGGGTTACACGGGGCGGAGGGTTACGTTTTACGTTGAGTGGACCACATCATTTGAATAAAACAGTTAACGAGTGTAACAAGTTGCGTTTGGAGCAGTTCGTATCAGTTAGACAAGTGTCGCCCCGTGTGACTTGGACACTTTACTCGATTGAAGTTATGTGAATGGGGAGGGCGAGCCGCCATCTTCTCGGCCTCTTCATCGCATGACGTCGCGTGCGCTCAGCTCTCGTGGAGACTGGCGACCGTCAGGACGTAAAAGATGGTGCCCAGGTGGAGGCCGTACGGGTTGTTGTCCTCCGTCGACACCTGCTCGTCGATGAGCACGATGCGACCCACGACGTAGTCCGGGTACCTGTTGACGTCCATCATACCAATCAGGATCAAAGTCGTCTCGATACGAGAGTGGAGGCAAGAGTGAGACGTACCGCGCGCCTTCGTTGCTGAAGGACGAGATGGACTCCTCCGAGAGGAAGCGGTGCGGGCAGCCGAGGTGGAAGGCAAGGTACACGCGCTGCGCGTCGCTGCCGGGCGCCGACGTGGGCAGAAACAGCGCCAGGTCGTTCACCGTGAAGCTGCGGAACGAGATCTTGAACGAGTCCTGCACGTCGTGCTCCGTCTCGAGCAGACTCAGCTCGTCCTGTCGGTCCTCCAGCTCCTTTCGCAAAAACTGCGCACGCATCTGTCTCAGTCACTCTTGCTCCACGCGAACGATACCAGTGCGAGCAGTCTACTGCACCTTTTCCGCGTCCGCGCTCGCCAACAGATCACGCACGCGCGACTCGATCGCGGCCATGTTGGTCGTGACGAACGCCTCAATGTCCACGTCGTCAGTGAGTCCAGAAACTGGCAGCTGCAGCAGCTTCATGACCTTGACCAACGACGACCGCTGCACGTCAATGCTGTACCGCAGCGACTGGATCGTGCGCTGCAGCTTATTGTGCGCTTCTTGTAGGTGAGTCTCTCGCTTCGATCGCTCCTGAATCTCCGTGCAATACGCAGAATCGCTGCAGAGGTTAAGGGAACATGGCGGTCCTGGATATCAATCGAGCACACATGTATACACCCCCAGCAGCAGGCAGCATCATGCATCGTATGGAAAGGATATTCTTCAAAGGCCGCCGCGTTCAGCAGGAACTGCTGGTTCTCGCTCTGTTACGATCACAACAAGCGAATACAAACTCAGTCAGACGCACAATGGAGCCCTGTAATACGTTCGGAGATGCGTGCCTCGAGCTTGGCGATGACCGCGTCCTTCTCTTCGTAGTGGTTGTCTCGATCTGCGTGATCTCATACAACAGTCCGTTAGAACCCTATAAGCAGTTGCCAGAGCACTCATGGATCCGTCTTACCACGCGGAAGAGCAGCGTTGTGCAGCTCTCGTTCGAGCAAGTGAGATCGATCCGCTTCCGAGGAACTCGTCATGGCGCCGGCTGTGGCAGCAAGGGCAAGCGCGAGAGGGAACTCGCACGAACTGTCGCCGTCGCGGGCGCTCCCCTTGGACAGATCGGACCGTGCGATTGACTCGCTGCCAGACCCGTAGAACTTCTTCGACTGTTCGAGCTCAAGCGTGAGCTGCGCCACGCGCGCCTCCAACTCGCTGCAGCGCTTCTGAAGAGCGTCCACGTCAACCTTGGTTGCTTCTCCTTTCTGTGTGCTAATAGCAGTTCCACTCGAAGCCGGTGCTTTGTCTTCCAAGTCGGCATCATTTAAAGTGCTATCGTCTTCAAGTTGTGGCAGGTTCTGTTCATGGGTCAATGAGGATCAGCCGTGTGAGCAAACAACAACAACAACAAACAAATCTGTGCGATGCAGCTCGAACCTGATCGTAGGGCCTCATGCGGAACTCGCAGTGCGATGGCTTCTCCGCCAGGCCAGGGACGAAATCGCGCGGTAAATGCTGGCCATAGTTGCGCAGAAATCCCTCGCGCTTTTGAACCTCTTGCTCCCGGAGATGGGCCAGCTCTTCCGCCATCGACTGGATGCGGTCCGAAAACATTCGCCCGTACTTGAGCCGGCGCGTAATCTCCTTCAAGCACGCTTCGTAAGATTCTGTCATCGCAACAAGCAGTGGTGAGCCTCTGCCAATTACACTCAAGCATTGCAGCAACGCATCAGCAATTACCTGGAAGCTTGTCGAGATGCTCCAGCTCGTTGAAGTGCTTCTTTTGCGCGGCCAACGCCTCCTTGAACATGGCCAGCGAGTTCTCAAAATCGCGAATCTTGGTCTGGGAAACGGAAATCTTGCGCAGAGTCGAGTGCACCGCCGACAATACAGACGTCTTGGCAGCCGCCATCTTGTCGACGCGGCTTGCCAGTTCGTCTGAGAGCTTTTGCGCTTCCGGGAGCTGTGTGGAAATTGTTGCAGATGGTAAGTAACGTTATAATCGAGAGTGCACGCAGTTGACGCAGTACTGTGGCGCATGTCTTACCATGTTCTGCTGCTTCTGGTACAGCACATCGATGCCACGACACACCTCCAGCGCGTTTGTAGACGCGAGCATCATCGAGCCAACGTTCACCTTGGACGACGTGTCGGCAACGCTCCGCGTGACAAACGCCAGGTTCTCCTTCAGCTTGGCGGAGATTTTCGCCTGCTGGCTGGAGAAACCCTTCATCTCCGCCAGAAACTCTTTCGCATCAGCATATTCCTTCAGTGTCTGGTCCTGCGCGCCAAGCATGTCATTCACTTCGCGGCAAATCCCGTCGTGCACTTCTTGCAGGCGCAGAACCTGGGTGCGAACGTGCTCGTGCGACTGCTGGCACTGGGCAGCCCAATCACGCTCCTTGTCGACCGGAATGCAATCGTACAACGTCTGCCGTTCGAGCGTCGCAAGAACGGGGTGCAGCTTCACAGTCGCCAGCCGCGACAAGTACTCTTCAAAGTCGTTCAGCAGCCGCGTGTGGCGCTCGCTCGACGATTCAAAATCTTCCCAGAACGGCGCGAAGTGCTTCATCATGGACGTCTTGAACAGATCCAGGTTCGAGATCGCCGCGCCGATCGCGTTCGCTTGCACGTGCAGCTCGCGCGCACACTGGTCGCAGGCGGCGATGTTGGCCTTGGACCCGTGCTCCAACGCCTCGCTCTGGCTCACCTGCAGCTGGAAATGCGACTCGTACTCGGCAAGCGCGCGCAACAGCGGACTCGACGACTCACTCAGCATGCGCGAGCCCTCTGACGAGCCGATCGGCTGCGACGGCACTGTGTACGCAGCAATAGACGTCAGCAAGTCCTCGCATTAGTACGTTCAATAGCTCGCGCTGCCCACCGATCAACCCATGTTGGGGCGAATCCATCACCGCGTCGTGCAGTTAACCATCAACTTACGTTCAAAATGCGCTGGCGTTAGCTGCGTTGACGGCGCTGGCGGCGCCTCCAGTGTCAGCAGGCGGCGGTCATAGAGGAACACTTGCTTCTCGTCCTGCACAACATTCAAGGTGATCAACGACCGCACGGCGAACATCAGTACCTAGCGACACATGGTCGTCCACAACTCGAAGCTCAGCGCTGATTGACGCGCACCGAAGGCAGTCCATAGTGGTCAATGGCGCGCCGCGGGTCCAGCCGCGCGAACGGCGGCCCGCCCAGTAGAATCTGGTCCTGCGGCGGGATGCCGCTTAGCCGCGCCACTTCGTCGCGCAGCTCGTCCACCGCCAAGCTGAGGATAGCATATCATACATATACACACATGCACACTGTTAGTCTCCGCGCAGACTATATATCCACGTAACAAGAAGAAAAGCCGGACGTACTCGCTCGAGGCCAGCGCGACCGCGTACTCGGCGCCCGTGGACGCGTTGCCAACGCGCACGGTCGCGCCCGCGCGCCGCTCGCCGGCACTGGACGTCTGCATGGTGAGGAGACGCGCGTCCTAGTCGTTCGATACGCGCGACGAGGTGATCGACGTCCAAGGAGCACTTCTTTGTCTTGTTAACGCTGGTCCTTCTTGGCATGAACCGAGCAGAAGGACCCGACACCGACGCGCTTTATATAGTGAAAGCAAGTCAACAAGGCGCCACTTTCGTTCTCTTGCGGAAAATAAGAAGAACGGAGAAAAACGCCGGGTACGTCGAAGTTGCGTGATAAGGGGAGAAAGTGCGCGATTCTGTTGCTCGTTCAGAGAGGAAACCCTAGCCGACCCACACTCTTCTACTTCATATCAAGAATGATGATGTTCAATGGATTTTGCATCTTTAAATCAGTTGTTTTTGCAAAAATTGGGAGAATCCACTGATTTGAAATGCCCGTTTGGCGGACTTCAACGCCTGCTTCTTCAATTTCAACCGGGTTCCACCACCTTTCTCCGATTATATATATGGCATTTCCACTCCAGCAAAGCAATAAAAAAAAAAAAGACGCACATCCAGCGGCCGGTCGTCGCCGCCCTTCGCACGCCGCGCGCGCGCTCAGCACACGCCCTCCGACAGACCCTCGCTAAAGTCCTCCGAGAGCCCGCGCGAGCGCCGGAAGAGCACGTCCTCGTTGCCAAAGGGCTTGACGAACGAGAACGCCTGCTGCGACGCGTTCTCGCCCACGGGGTCTAGCGGCGTCGACGTCGGCGGCGAGTCGCCCGTGAACGGCGCGTGGTTGCCGAAGCTGCGCGGCGCCACGGGCGACAATAGGAACTTGGGCGACAGGTGCGCGTCGAGCGGCGGCTCGCGCGGAGAACTCGTCGGCGGGGTCGTCGTATCCGTCGGCGTCTCCTTAATACGCTTGCTAAGCTTGTCGCTGCCGTCCAGCGTCGCCTTGAACGCCTCGTAGCTCGCCTCCCACTCGGGGCCGAGCATCGTCACGAGCGCCTTGAGCACCTCCTCGCTCGAGCTCACGCGGTGCTCCTCAAACGCAGGAAGGCGCACGACCTCGTGGATGTGACGCATCAGGAACGGCACACAGTTCTTCTTCAAGTCGTCGGCGTGGCACTCGTCCGCCAGGCTCAGCAGACCGACCACGTTATCCGCGTTGATCTGGTTGCTCAGGAACGCCTCGCAGCGCTTCTGCAGTTCCAGCACACAATAAAAAGACGCCGCGCGGAGCAGCTGCTCCGCGATGTCCGGCGTGATGTCCACCTTGCCAGTGTACTGTTGGCGGCAACAACCATGGCGTGTGAGTGTTGTGTTGGCCGTACAATAGCGGATATGACGCGGTTCCAAGCCTAAGGGTACGTACCAGGAAGCGGAGCAGGATGGAGAACACCTCGTAGCTGCAGTTGTCCACTTCGATCACGGCCGTTTGACTCGTCGCCGATCCAAACTGTCACACAGACGAAGCAAAATCGCGCAGGTGAGTATTCTGGTGCTTCCGAGCCGACACCAACCGCGACAATCCCTCCACGCATCCTTTTCCTTCAGCAGCAGCGGCGACATGCATGAATGGAACTGGTACTCACTCTCACCATGTTCTTGAAATACGAGTTGCGGAAGAAGAGCACGACCTTGTGCGCGTTGATCGGGGCGATGTGACCCTTCACCAGGAACTGCAGGTCCGACAGCGACGCGTTCAGGAACAGCTCCTCGTGGTCGTCGACCACATAGGGCGGCACGTCAATCGTCAGGTCCGGGTCGTACCCGGGCGGCACGAGGTGCTTAATCGCGTGGGCGGCTGCACACCGCGGGAACTCCTGCGGTGACTGCAGCATGTGGTGCAGCACCGACAGCAGACCCTCCGACAGCAGCGTCGGCACCTCGGCCGCGTCCATCATGTGCACGAACGTCAGCACGATGTTACCCCGCAATTCGCCTATTACCACGGTCAACAACAGCAAGGTAAGTCCGACAGCAGGGTCATACATCCCTCGTTTTGTGGAGCAGTCTTACCGATATTAGCGTCAGCAGAGACGCGGGCGACGGCGTGCAGCATGCGGCGAAAGTCCTGGCGGTTGATCTGCTTCCAAATGTTGCGCAGCGCCTGCAAGCAAATGGCCCAAGTGCTGAGCGTCTCGTCCACCTCGAGCATCTGCAACACCGCGCCTTCGAGCACCATCTGCAGCGTGCTTGCGACGCTGAGCGTGAGCGCGCACAGCGCACCGGCCGCACGCGCCGAGATCGACTCGTCAGGGTCGTGCAGGGCCGCCATGAGCAGCAAAATGCCGCCAAAGCGCGTCACGTAGTCGTGATTGAGCGGGTTCTCCATCAGCGACTCGAGCGCCGCGACTGCCATGCGCTTCCTGCTCGCGTCCTCGCTCTCCGAGCGTAGTCGCGCCAGCAGCTCCGGGATCATGGCCTTCACGCACTTATCACACAGACGCGCGCGCGACTCCGAGCCTTCAATCACCGCGCGAGACATCGAGCACTCGTTGCAGATAATCACGCCGCATTCCTGTACACATTGGTGCCGATGATCAGCGTTAGAGGCCACCATACCAAGCAGCGACAGCAGCGAACGGGCCAACGTACGCGGCAGTGGTGTTTTCGGCGGTAGAAGGTGAACTGCTGCTCGCAGCAGCCGCACGCTAGCGCCTCGTGGTCCTCGGCCCACGGCTTGATAAGTCCCCACTTGAGCAGGTCGTTCGCCGACTCGACAATCGTCGCGTCAATGCTGCGGAAGTTCACGTTCAGGTGCTCGACGACCTTGTCGCTCAGGTAAGGCGACGCGCGCGGGTTGGTCGGGTCGGGCGTGTACAACGCTGCGCCGACCTGTCCAAGCTGCAGTGAGTACGCCGGAAGTCGCCCCACCCAAGCCGGGAGACCCACCTGCTCCATACGACAAGCATCCGATGCGTCAGCTACCAGTCAACATGCTTGTAAGCAGCCGTGAAGCCACCGATCGAGGGAGATACGTACCCGCCAGGGCAGGTCACGCCCGCTGTACCCGTTCTTGGCGAGCGTGTCGACAATCTCGCGCATCCAAACCGAGCGGTTCACGCAAATGTAGCGGCCGCGCGCGTCGTTGTTCTCCAGCGCGGCAATGTGCGCGGTGGCGCAGTCGCGCACGTCAATCAGGCTCCAATCTGCAGGCAGCAAGCAAGCAAAAGCGCAGACGTCAGTGACTCCAGCGTCGCATCAAGACAACGACGTGCAAAGGCAACACACTCAAATCGACGAGCGCCGAGTACTGGCCCGTGATGAGATCATAAATAATCTGGTTGCCCGGCGCGAGCTTCGCCTTGGACAGCGCCGGCCCAAACAGCGTTCCTGGCTGCAGCCATCGCCACGACCACCAAGGTACGTCAGTCCAGTCAAGTCTCCACTAACACCAGCCGAGCAAGCCGCACGTACGTTCATGGTGACGAGGTCGATCTTGCGGTCGCGCGGGAGCTGGTCGACGAGCTGCCAGGCCGCCTCCTCGGCCAGCTTGAGGCTGAGGAAGTGCGGGTTGCGCTCGAGCGACGACGTCACGTTCCAGCAGGCGTCGTTGATTATCGAGTCGGGCGCGACCGCGTCGGCCATGGCCGCGATCGACGACGTCAGCACCATGCGCTTGATGCGGGCGCGCGCGCAGGCCTGCACAAAGTTGGTCATCATGGGAATGATGCAGTGCATGCGGCTGCCGATGCTGTGCACGCCGGGCTCCTGCTGCTCCGACAGCGGGTCGCGCACCGAGCACGACGACGGCGTGCCCGTGTGGATGACAAAGTCGCAGCCCTGCACGGCCAGGTCGCAGGCCTCGGGCGTGAGCAGCGACGTCTCGACCACCGTGAAGTTGCGCGCGGCGTTCGGCAGCTGCAGCAGCCCGGAAATGTCGTCCTTGCGGTTCTGCACCGTGCCGCGCACGCGGTAGCCGCGCGCGAGCAGCTCGCTGACGATCCACGAGGCCAGGAACCCGTCCACGCCCGTGACGCAGATGGGCTTAACGCTCAGGTTGGACGCGAGCTGCACCATCTTCTTGCGGAACTTGAGCGCCTTCCACACGCCCGGGTACATGCACTGCCGGTCCACCGGCCGCTTGAGCTTGAAGATACCCGCCACCAGCGAGCGCCGCACCGGCCGCGCCACGTCCCGCAGCCGCCGCTGCGCCTTGGGCGCGGAGGGCATCGACATGGCCAGCGGCCGCGGGGGCGACGCCGCCGCCGTCGCGCCGTTCGCGCTCGGGTTTACCGCGCTCGACGACAGGGACGGCACGCCGTTCGGTGCCATGTAGTTGAACGACGACAGCGAGTTGCCCGACGACGACGCCGTCGACTCGTACGACCGCGACAGGCCGTTGCCAGTGCCGTTCGCGGGCGCGACCGGCACGCCGCTGCCGCGCTTCTCCCGCCGCGAGGAGCCCGTCGTCGAGGATCCCTTGCCGGCCGCGCGCGACGTCTTCTTGCGGCGCTGGGGCGTCGAGTGCGCGGCGTCGTCCTCGTACTGCGCGCCGCCAAACAGCATTTTGCCGAAATGCACTACCCCGACGCGGTCGAAATGGACTACGCACACCAGATGTAAAGATGGGGGAGACGGGGGGAGGGTGAGGGAGAGAGCGCTAACGGAACGGTAGCGTCACCGGATCGAGGCCGCCCTACCTGACGGTTGCCGCCTTCTTTTCCGACTGGGGGGCGCGAGTAGGGGGGGGGGAGCGAGCGCCCTACCGTACTCTACCCGACGCGCGCGAGTGTTGTCCTGTGTTTTTTTTTGTTCTACCTGGCGACCGATCGCCCCTCCCGAGGCGGCGGGCCGGTGCTTTGCGTGTGTGCGAGTGCTTTTCTTCCTCGCTTTTCTTTCAGCTGCCTGCCGCTCAAGTTCGTCGCGGACAGGCCAGCGGCCGGTGAAAAATAAGCTTTCTCTCCCACCAAACACCGCACCATCACTCTGCCCCGCTCTACTGGTGGGGAGTGATGGCGCGAAGTAAGGGAAACCAAGGCCCGAAAAATCTTTTTTTCGCTTCGCGTTACTTCAGAGAACATTTGACGTGCCGCGCGTGCTAGAAAACGCGCGCGGCAGCCATACGGTACGGCACCCAACCAGGCTTGTTGTACAAGAGTGTTTGTACCTACTTTTGGGAAAATATACAACGCGAATATAAAACGGGACAGTGGGACGAGACGGGCTGCCCAAAGTTGAAGCGCTTTTCGCATCTTGGCTACATGCACGTTAGCTTTGATAAAGTTAACATGCACATGCATCTAACCACTAAAGTAACCAGAAATGAGATTTGAAAAAGTTGACACGATCTTTTCTTCGAGAGCGGGGCGGAAGAGGGGCCGAAAGGGTGCGGAAACCACCGCGGCTGATTTCGTGCGGATGATACCGATGGAAAGTGTCAAACCCCTACGCGCCCATGCAGCGGACCGCCCTCCGTCGTTGAAAGGTCCGCGCCCCACGCACGACCCCGCGGACGCCAGGCAGAAGGTAAAAAGGCCGAACAACGCACTGTCGCCCTACCAATGTACCGTACGAAGATCCTCGTCATCAGTCCAGCGGCGTCAAGCTACGTGTCCAGTCACAGAATGTGGTCGAATGCGGTCCAACCCTAAAAGTTGTGGGGGGGTCAACGCCCTACTCGCCGTAGCTGATACATACGTGGCGTGGGTTCCGATCGGCAGAGACGAAAGGAAAGTATCCATATCCTGATCTTGACCGCGAGTGAGGAGACTTTGGCTCGGGAGTGAAGCTGAGCATCTCCTTCACCCCCTACCAGTGACAACAGCGACGCACTACAAGCAGCACTACTCCGCACTACCGGAGGGAGAGGGCTTCCCAACTGCGGAGATACCCCCATCGCTTTCGGTATCGAAGCAGCTATCACCTCGGGCGCAGCGCCCACCAAGTAGGGCGCTGGATATAAATACACAACGATAACGAGGCGTGCAGGGCGCCGTCCGTTACGTATGACGTGGGACGCCGCCACCTCCTCGGGGTTTCGCCCCTCCCCTACCTTCTCCACCGCCCCACTCGGCGTCGCCCCCAACACTTGCCAACGTCTTCCCTCTCGCCGCGCTCTACTCTACCTCCCTACCTACGTGAAGCAGCCCACCCCACCCCACGAGAGACCGTCACGATGGCCGAGTCCGAGTCGGTGGAGCGCGTCAAGGCGAGCGTCGAGTACGCGCTGGCGTTCTACTTCACCATGTTCATGCTGCTGCTCATGCTGGCCATCCTGCTGAGCAACCACGTGACGCACAAGCTGCATCTGCACTGGTTCCCGGAGGCGGCGGCCACGATCGCCGTGGGCATGGGCGCCAGCCTGCTGTGCCTGCTGCAGTCGGACTCGCTGTCCACGTCGCTGATGGACTTTGACCCGAACGTCTTCTTCGTGGGGCTGCTGCCGCCCATCATCTTCAACTCGGGCTACACCATGAAGCGGCGCTATTTCTTCGAGAACATCACGCCCATCCTGACCTTCTCCATCCTCGGCACCATGATCATGAAAATCGTGACCGGCGTGCTCATCTACGCCGTGGGCCAGTTCGGCTAGATCACGCAGTTCTCGCTGGCCGAGAGCCTCACGTTCGGCTCGCTCATCTCGGCCACCGACACGGTCTCCATCCTGGCCGTCTTCCAGGAGCTGCACGTGGACCCGACGCTCTTCTACCTCGTCTTCGGCGAGAGCTCGCTCAACGACGCCGTCGCCATCTCGCTCTTCACGACCTTCGCCAAGTTCATCGGCTACTCGTACGCCTTCAAGCCCATGCTGTTCGCCATCTTCGAGTTCCTGCTCGACTTCGTCGGCTCCACGCTGCTCGGCATCGCCTTCGGCGCCATCCCGGCGCTGCTCTTCAAGTACTCCAACCTGCGCTCCTGCCTGCTGCACGAGGTCGGCGTGTACGTCATGTTCGCCTACCTGCCCTTCGTCGTCGCGCAGATCCTCGACGTGTCGGGCGTCGTCGCCATCATCTTCGCCGGCATCGCCATGAAGCACTACGCCGCGCCCAACCTCTCGCCCGAGGCCCAGGAAATGTGAGTGCGCGCCCTACCGGGTGGAGTGATCCATTGACACTAACTAACGCCTGCGTGACGCTCCGATAGCTGCTCCCGCGTGTTCAACATGGTCGCGCACATGACGGAGACCGCCGTGTTCCTCAGTACGACACCACCACCACCTCGCATTTTGCACCTTTTGACTCGTGAACGCGGTGTTTAACGGCTTATGCTGTCTCTGATGGCTGTCTGCAGACCTGGGGCTGTCGGTGTTCGCGCTGATCGAGTACTACCAGTTCTGGTTCGTGTTCTGGACGGCCGTGTTCTGCTTCGTGGGGCGCGCGTGCCACGTGTACCCGCTGAGCTTCATCCTCAACAAGCGCGCGGGCGCGACGCCCATCAGCAGGAACCAGCAGCACATGATCTAGTACAGCGGCCTGCGGGGCGCCGTGGCCTTCGCGCTGTCCAAGTCCTTCCCGGGTGAGAAGCAGAACGAGGTCACCGCCACCACCATGATCATCGTCCTCATGTCCATCTTCGTCATGGGTGGCGGCACCGTCGGCATGCTCAACAAGCTCGGCATCCCGCGCCTCACCGTACGTGCTGTCTGTCGTCATGTGGCACCCTCCTTGCGCTGTATCGGCCACCTTAACAAACGTTATCCGGTCTCTTATCCTGTACGATACAGGCGGAGGAGGAGCTCGCGCTGGACCGCATGGTCAAGCCCCACAAGCACATGCGCATGCTGCAGTTCGACAACAAGTACATGATCCCCTGCTTACCAACCTGAGCCTCGCCGACGCCGGCGCGGGCAGCCCCACGACCCGCAAGAGCTTCAGCATGGACGCGCCCGAGGGCGACGACCACGACGGGGACGAGGTCATCGAGGTCGTGCGCCGCGACGTCAACAGCCACTAACGCGACGAAACTCAACAGAGAGAGAGAGAGAGAGAGCGGGTAGTGCGCCTATGACGACCACAACAATATCACAACGGATGCATGGTTGTGCTGCTTTGGTCCGTTCGTGCTACCTGCACCATGTCCGCTCTACCCGACGTACCCGCCGTCACGTTGGGCGGCTCCGCAAGCCAGCAATGGGCGCCCTACTTGTCGCCGTCCATACTTGCAGCTCGCCCCTCGTTGTAGGGCAAGGATCCCGACGATACTTGTTCCTCGGTGGGGTGTCGACTACTATATGTAGGGGGAGGGCGGAGACACTGAGTATCAATTCCGATCCGCAGAAACCGTTCGGATGGGACGTGTACTGTACTGTACAGCACACGGTGACTCGCGTCCTTTGGGGGCGCGCATTCGGACAAACCAGCAGGTAGGGGGGGGGGGGGGGCCCCCCCCC
>JAADYG010000353.1:0-31862 GCA_023338115.1 Phytopythium boreale
CCTCAGAAAACTAGGGCCTTATCCTCTAGTTAAATTGCGCTGGATCGAGCGTTAATGCAGCGACAAAAATACTCGGGTATCAAGCAAATCAAGCGCTTTCGCCTCGTGTTTTGTTTGCTGCGAAATACGGAGTCGTTTTTTTGGGGGTGAACCGAAAACCCTGGTAGGCATATTATCGTGGACCAGAGAAGTACTTCGAAGTACCAAGAACTCGCGCCGCTGTCATCGTCATGCAGAAAAAGCCGCCGCTGTCCTCCATGTTGGTCTTTACGGACTCGTATCGGTTGCGTTTGCTATCATGGACAGCTCCGCCCAGCAAAAATATAAACCTGATAGAGCGAGCCGCGTCGGCACCATGCGCGAAGCCCTACGGCCGGGTCCGCGGGCGTCTAGCCGGACCGGATCGTCAGGTACAGCAGCACGAACACGAGCACGACGAAGCCTATCAGGTACAGCATGTGCTTGCTGCCGCCCTGCGCCATCATGACGTTCAGGCGCTTCATGGTGCCGCCCAGGAGGCCGTCTGTGTTGTCGAACTCCTTGCCCTGGAGTGGATGACGTCATGGAGAAACAGCACTGCGCGTCAGGATCGGTGGCACACGGCGAGGCAATGGGGACACACTGTGGACGACGTACCATGCCGTCCAGGAACCGGTTCTGGTCGACTACTTCGCGGTGGATGCTGGTCGAGAGCTGCAGTCACACGACGCCGCCATACACAAAGCACGTATGTCTCTCATGGTCAGCGATGACATGCCAACAAACCCCTCCTACATTAACGGACGCGCTTCGTACCTGCTTCAACTGGTTGATCTGCAGAGACAAGTGGCTAATCTGCTCGTCATTCTGCTCCTCCAGCAGGCGCTTGGCCTGCTCCCCGCTGTCGCCGCCCCCTCCGGCCTGCACGCACCCACCAACAGAGCGTATAGCACAGTCAGCATCGCCCATCGCGCGAATATCGAGCCAAAAGCTTTAGCAATTCGGTACCTGCACCCGCGAGGACGCGCCGGAGAAGAGAGCGTCGCGAGCGTCGGATCGTGTGTTGGTCATGCGGTTGTACATCAATCGGTTCTCCTTGCCGCCGCGGGAAGCCTGAGCGATACTGTGTGAACGTCGAGCGGCGTCGATCCCCGCCCGCTTCTTCCTACGTGGTGCTGGTGCTTTTTGCTTGTTCGCTCGCTTTTTTCCTTGGCGTCTGACGTTGCTGTCTATAAAAACAGAAAGGTTTTTAACCAATGGAAAGGCGGAGTTATCAGAAAAAGGAACCAATCCCCGAGTGCCATTTCACACATCTAATCTAATGTGGTTCACATTAGTTTCGTTTTGATCGATCTGTTTTGGGTCAGCGATTAGATTGGGCCAAGTTGAACTTGCCCCGTCCCCGACGCAACGCGGTTGGCCAAATGCGCCGCTCCTCCGTAACTAGGGTTAGTATCGAAGAAGTCCGTCCATGCAACTGTTATTATTAGTCAGTGCGTGGCAAGTAATACCACGAGGTGACGCGCTCAAGTCTAGTCACGGGTAACGATTTAGGCGCTCTTGGAGAGCGTGAATTAACTCACCACGACAGCATTGATACAATCGAGATAAGGGAAACCCACAGAGGCTGTTTGTTGTATTTATCGTATAGCTGTAGCCTTCTTTCCGGGTCCGCAGGAGAAAACTCACTTACACACATGCTCTTGTGCGCGTTGGGTTGCCACTGGCCACTGGCCAGCGCGACGATGACATCGCCGCAACCCGTTTAAGGAAGCGAGTCGTCCGGGCGCTTGATGATGACCGTCTTGTTCTCCAGGTACGCGTTGAGGCCGGCCTGGCCGAGCTCGCGGCCAATGCCCGAGTCCTTGAAACCGCCGAACGGGACGTTGGAGTCGAACTTGTCGTAGCAGTTGACGTACACCGTGCCGGCGCGCACGCCGTTCGAGATCTTGATGGCGTTGTCGATGTTGCTCGTCACGACACCAGCGCCCAGGCCGTACACGGAGTCGTTGGCGCGCTGGATCACCTCGTCGATCGTCTTGAACTTGAGGATCGACATGACGGGGCCGAAGATCTCCTCGCGAGCGATGCTCATGTCGTCCGTGACATCAGCAAACACCGTGGGCTCCACGAACCAACCCTTGTCGCCGACGCGCTTGCCGCCCGTCACGAGGCTGGCGCCCTCCTTGACACCCTCCTTGCAGTAGCTGAGGATCTTCTCGAACTGGCCCTCGTCGATCTGCGGGCCCTGGTCCGTGCTGCCGTTGAACGGGTCGCCGACAACGCGAGCCTCCGCGGCCTCAGCCGTGCGACGCACAAACTCGTCGTAGATGCCCTCCTGCACGTACACGCGCGAGCCGGCAATGCAGCACTGGCCCTGGTTGAAGAACAGACCCGACTGCGCCTGCTTGACCGCGAGGTCAATGTCGGCGTCGTCCAGGATGATGTTGGCCGACTTGCCGCCGAGCTCAAGGGTGACACGCTTGAGGTTGCTCACGTGCGAAGTGCGCATGATCTGGTACCCGACTTCCGTCGATCCGGTAAACGCGATCTTGTCAACGCCCGGGTGCTGCGCCAGGTGGCGGCCCGAGACAGGGCCCACACCCGGTACAATGTTCACCACACCCTTGGGGAAGCCAGCCTCGGCAATGAGCTCACCGAGACGCAGCGCCGTCAGCGGCGTCTGCTCAGCCGGCTTGAGCACAACCGTGTTACCGGCCGCGAGCGCCGGGCCGAGTTTCCACGCAGCCATGAGGAGCGGGAAGTTCCACGGGATAATCTGGCCGCAGACACCGACGGGCTCCTGCTTGGTGTAGGCAAGGAACGGTCCCGAGACCGGAATGACCTGGCCCGTGATCTTGTCGGGCCAGCCGGCGTAGTAGCGGATCGCGCCGATCACCAGGTGGAGGTCAGCAGCCTTCGCGACGGTGCAGGGCTTGCCGTTGTCAAGCGCCTCAAGCGCCGCGAGCTCGTCCTGGTTCTGCTCGATGAGGTCCGCGAGCTTGTACAGCAGGCGGCCACGCTCGGCCGCGTCCATGGTGCGCCACGGGCCCTCGAAGGCAGCGCGGGCGGCAGCAACAGCGCGGTCGATGTCGGCGGTGCCGGCCTCGGCAACATCCGCGATCTTCTCCTCGGTAGCCGGGTTGAACGTCTCGAAGGTCTGGCCCGTTACGGACGGCACGAACTCGCCGTTGATGAACAGGTTGGTCTGCTTGACCTGCACGGGCGTCGAGAACGCGCGCGCCCACTGCATCGGCGCCTGGCGCACGGACTTGGTCGCGGTGCGCGAGTTGATGGCGCGCGGGAGCTGGCGGAGGACTTGGCGCTGCATGTTGGCAGTTGGCTGGGGAGGATTTGAGGCTGTTGTTGGTGTGGGTGGTGCCTGGCAAAATCCAGAATGAGATCGCTGGGGTGGGCGGCGGCGAAGCCACGAGGGGCGGTTGGTCCGTTACAGTACAACAGCAGCGAAGGGGAGGAACGAGGCGAGGCGACGTCGGCAAGATATTTCACTACAGATTTGTATGGGCAGCGAGCCGTTGGCTTGGCACCAGGCGGCCAAAATGTACGGTAAGAAGAAAGGGTGCAACTCGGTCCGGTTGAAGATCGTATGGACGCAATCCGGTTCACCGGTACCGTAACTGAAGTTGGGCGTGATAATGGGCGCTCTATTTGAAGTGGACACGCGATTGGTCGGTCTCTGCACACTGATGGTCCATGCTGCTTGGTGGGTTTTTGGACGCAATCCAACACAATTGGGCGAGCACGAGGGATAGGCGGCGCGTATTATGCTGTTTGAGAGGTTGCAGCCGAAGCGGCATCTCCAAAAACGCAAGTGACTCGACGTTGAAGTTCAAACGGAACAGGACAATTCACTGTTCAGGTGTGTTGCCATGAGGATCGGACGGCCCTGCCGGCAGGCCGCCGCCCCGTGCTGCTGCTCTGGAGTGAGTCCTTCTTGCTTTCTCTGCTCGGCGAACTGTGGGTCTTGGTGCCAGTGGGCGTGACGATGTAAGCGCTGCGCATGCCGCAATCCCCTCAGCAGATGCACCTCTCTTAGACGTCCAGCTGGACGGCCATAAGCATCGGAACGGTTGCGTTCTTGCCAGCGACAAGGAGCAGAGGAGCGGAGCAGTCGGCGAGAAACTCAGCAGGATTGACCGGGGAAACCCTTCTTTTTTTACGTGAGTTCTGTCCACTGTGATGCCATTTTGCGCGACCGAGTTTAACGTGTCATCGAGTCACAGATTCGACTTGTCTATGGGCCGAAGCGTCGGAATGTTAAAGCACTCGAATACTCTGCATTTACACCACTGCGTCCGCGTCAATGCTGACGTGCGAATTTCTACAGAAACACGTCAAGGTCGAGCCATTGGTGCATGTTTAACGCCGAGCGACTATATAAAGATGACGTCGATTCGAACAGGCTTGATGTCGAGCGAATGGGCTGTCGAAACAACATGCCCACCGTCGAGCATGCGTCCGTCCAGCAATACATGTGCACTAAACTGTAATACCAACCTGTCTCGACGGTGTGTCAATACAAAACCTGCGCAGATTTTCTTTCGGGTTTACATTCTCACAGGCAGACCAGGCCGAGGACGCGCGACCGTCTCTCGCCCTGGACGCAATCCAAATCATCGCACCAGAGCGCATAATCCTCAGAATTTGGCGGGCAAGCGTCCGACGCCTCGCGAACAGTAGAGCTCAACAGAGCCTCTCTTCTCCCAGTCTGTCTGACCCTCCATCTGCACAACTGTATGCACCAGTGCAACGCTGTATTACACTTGTTTACTTTATGCGATGGAGCGCCTAGGCATGCCTTCCGCGTCCTCGTCGATCAACTTCAACATGTTCAAATCTTCGTTCGCGTGCCTCAGTTCTTGGCTCTTGCGTGTCGCCTGATGAGCGCGTCCGCCACGCTGATCCGACCACGTGGCTCCCTCCTTTTATTTTGGGTACCTTTCACGCTTCTAAATTTGGATACCCTTCACTCGAACCGGTAGAAACCGGTTTTTGAAACCTACCGGTATATACTGACCAGAACGCGGTATCGCCGGTGTCTCTTCCATGCACGGCACTGAGAAAAGAACAAAAGCGAGAAGGAAGACGCAGGAACGCGAAAGCGTCGAGAAGTAAGGAAAGAGGGGGAACAAGCGCGCGCCGTTAAGCGACAGCAGCAGCAGCAGAGCAGTCCGCCATGGCGTCCATGAACCTGAGCCGCGAGCAGCAGAACGAGCTCCTCTTCGTGGGGTTCAACCAGGACAACGGTGCGCCCCATGAACGCCGCCTCTTGGACGGCCTTTCCGCGCCTTTCCGGGTAAACGTACGCTGACTGACTGGTTTTCCTCCGCGATCCGGGGCCTTTTCCTGATGAGCAGGGTGCTTCGCCTGCGGGACGGACACGGGATTCAAGATCTTCAACTGCGACCCGTTCAAGGAGACGTTCCACCGAGGTAGGGACGGTCGCGACGGCGCCGAGGCGGCAACTTCAACGCGCCCGATCTTGGAGACGCTGACGAGCGCTTTGTACGCGGACAGACTTCTCCAATGGCGGCATCGGCATCGTCGAGATGTTGTTCCGCTGCAACATCCTCGCGATCGTCGGCGGCGGACGCAATCCGAGATATCCTCCTAACAAGGTGAGGCGGCGCAGGGTTGTACGTACTCTTGCAGGCTATATTGTACGGTGTATTCATCCAGGGTTGGCCCTTGTGGCGGGTGATGCGCGCAGGTTATGATCTGGGACGACCACCAGAGCCGCAACATTGGCGAGCTGAGCTTCCGCAGCGAGGTCAAGGCCGTCAAGCTCCGCCGCGACCGGTACGCCCCTGTTCCAAGCCTTGCGTTGGGTCCTGACCTTCCTGTCACCTTGTCTGGCACTGACGATGTATGCGTTCTTGAACGTGTGCCCACCCAGGGTTGTGGTCGTGCTCCAGAACAAGATCTACGTCTACAACTTCTGTAAGTGCTGCTTAGAAGGAACTGCTGCAGCACCCACCGATTTAACGTTCGTCCGTGGCGACCTGTTTCGTGTGTGTAGCTGACCTGAAGCTCGTGGACCACATTGAGACAATCGCGAACCCCAAGGGCCTTTGTGCGCTCTGCCCCAGCGCGTCAAACACGGTGCTCGCGTGCCCCGGCGTGAGTCGCGGCACCGTCCGCATCGAGCTCTACGACCTGCGCAAGACGACGCTCATCACTGCGCACGAGGCCGAGCTCTCACAGGTAGATCGCGGTTGCTGTTTACGGTTCCCGTGGTGGATGCTGTTTCCTCTGATGAATCCTGAAAACACACGGTATTAACTTGTGGCATTGGCTGCGTTTGCGGACAGATCTGCTTGAACCTGGAGGGCACGCGCCTCGCGACGGCGTCGGACAAGGGCACGCTCATCCGCGTGTTTGACACGCAGAGCGGCCAGATCATGCAAGAGCTTCGGTGCGTAGTGTTTTCTGAACCCTCGCTTGAAGAACGTTGGAGCTGATTGTTGCGTCTTGCGCTTCCCTTGGCTGTGCTGATTGCAGACGTGGCGCGGACCGAGCCGAGATCTACAGCATTTGCTTCAGCCCGAACTCGCAGCTCCTGGCGTGCTCGAGCGACAAAGGCACGGTGCACGTGTTCTCGCTGGGCGAAGACAAGGGCAATGGTGTGTTCTCGACAGACAGCTCGCCGGTGGTCCCGCACTACTCGTCCAACAGCGCCCCGCGCAGCGGTGAGGAGGAGGGCACCGAGAACTCCAAGTCGAGGTGAGAGAATGCATTGTTGAGCTTGTATCGAGTTGTGGGGCTAACTCCGTAATTTGCGCTTTATTGTAGCTTCTCGTTCATGCGGGGTTTCCTGCCCAAGTACTTCAGCTCAGAGTGGAGCTTTGCGCAGTTCCGCGTCCCCGAGACACGCACGATCTGCGCGTTTGGCGCCGAGAAGAACACTATCGTTGGTGCGTCAAGATCATACTCGAGAGCTTGCGTCCTCCTCCCTCTGCAAACGCTAACGCCCTCATGTATCTGTGACTGCAGTCGTTGGCGCCGACGGCTCGTTCTACAAGGCGGTGTTCGACGTGAACGGCGAGTGCCAGAACACGTCCTACTCCAAGTTCATCCAGTCGGACGAGGAAGAGTAAAGACCGCGAGGCTCCCGGCTTTGGACTCACATTGGCGGGCTACCCACCGGCAGGAAGCGGGCCGCAACGTCACCACCGCGATCCAGCGACTGACACCTATATCTTGCTTTCACTGTTGGCCTTACGGTTCATTTTATCCTCTTCCGTGTCGTTCAACCAAGTTGTTCCGTTGCGGTGATGAACCTTCTCGACTCGTTCATGTGTTGAGTATGGATGCGTCCGACTGAAAGATTGACAAGGAAGACCCCGAGCATTGACCGATTAGTTTACCCAGACATGGTCTCCGGTCATCGCTATCACGTTTGACGACTGCGCGCGCTAGCTACTTCTTGTTGACTTCGTCGCCGTGGATCGTGTACTTGTCGCGCGTGACGCTCGGGTCGTACTGCATGCCGCACAAACAGCACGACGGTCAGAGGAAACGGAAGCTTGACTGTGAACGCGAGGCAACGAGTACGTCGACGTACCACTTCCCACCGACTCGCCGGGAAAATGTGCTTGTTCTTCTCGTACCAGTGGCGCTCGACCACCTTTCCGGGGTGCGACTCGTCCTTCTCGACGCGCGCGTCGTTGACGAGACGCACGTCGTCGTGCACGTCAAAGTGGAAGAGCGGCCCGCTCTTGCCGCGCGCCTTGGTGACGATGAGGTCGTAGAACGAGTAGTTCTGCGGTGGCGAAGCCGCGAGCAGATCAGACATGTGCGCAGGATACCTAGAGCGAACGTAGTCGACAAGGGATGGACACGTACGTGCGGGATGATGAGGTCCTCCTTGACGTACAGGAGGTTGTCCGATCCCACGCCGCGCAGCTCCGAGAACTCGGACACGAGCTGCTGCTTGACCAGTTCCAGGTACTTGCCGATCGTCGTCTTCTTGGGGATCTGCGAGTCGACGGAGCGGTTCAAACGTTAGCCATGGTGGCAGATTCCTGGTCTCCGTGGCGAATTGCTATGGGCGTACCGTGATCTCGCGTCGATGGCCGGATCCGTCCCAGTAACTGTACGTGACCGACACGTTCTCGTCTGAATTTCCATCACCATTGCAACACACGAATGGGTGAGTGATCACTCCGCTAGCCTTACGCCAAGACAGCGCGGCTCACTCTTAATGCGCTCCTGCTCTTCCTCCCACTCGGCGCGCAGCCGCTTCCGCTCGCGCGCCTCCTCCTGCTCGCGCGTCCGGTCCGGCAGGAAGTCCGTCTCCACGTCCGGGTTCTTGATGCTCTTCTTGCGCTTCTTGGTCACGACGACCTCGTCCTCGCCGCCGTCCTCGCCCTCGTCGAGGTCGAACGACAGCAGGCCGGCCTTCTTTACCTTGCGCTTCTTCTTCTTCTGCTTCTGCGTTTCCTGGCTCGGCTCCTCATGACTGGTGACAACACACACGCCGGTCAGTCACAATGGAGCATCGAGACCAGAGACGCACGCAGCGAGCGACAAGGGACGCACTCGACTTCGTCGCGGCGGTCCTTGCGCTTCTGGATGTCCTCGCGCTTCTGCCGGAACTCCTCCGCCGTCACCAGCCCAACCGTTTGCCGCTATCAGTTAGATCACCGCCACACTGTTAGCAGCTCGTCCAGCACTAGCAAGCGTCGAGCATCCCGACCTTGAACTCGGCCTCGTCGTCGTCGCGGTGCGACTCGAAGTTCTGGTCGATGCGCGCGCCGCGCTCGCCCGCGCGCTGCAGCTCGCTCTTCTTGAGCTCGAACTCCTGCTGCTGCTGCTCGCGCGCCTTGGTCAGCTGCGCCGCGCGCCGCCCCGCCACGTTGCCCTCCACCGTGTGCGCGCCCGACGACCCGTACCGCGACAAGTCCGCCATCGTGCCCACTCGCTATGACTGCACCGCAGCTCTTGGTCATGCCGCGGACGTATAGTTCTCGCGCAAGCGGTACACTCTTTCCTAAGTTCGGTTTTCAGCTTTTGGACTCTGTGCGTTAAGTGCGGCTCGTTCCCCCTCCTTGTCAGACTGAACAACAAGAGCGAGGGGCAACATGCTGCGCCGGTCCAAGAACGACGACGCGTACGTCGCCCCCCAGCGCGCTTGTGCGGCCCCTCACGGCCCGAATTCCGCGCCGAATCTAATGGCATTGTGTGTGTACGCGGTGGCAGCGCGGCGAGCGCGGCAGCAGCGGCGGAGGCCGCGGAGAGCGGCGCGAACGGCGACGCGGCGGGCGGTGCGGCGGGCCAGATGTCGTCGCTGCAGAAGTACCGGTCGCAGACCATGAAGGACTACGGGCTCATGATCGAGTACAAGCACCTGCGTCAGCACGTGCCCGCGGGCATCTACGTACTGCCGAGCTTCGACCAGTCGCGCGTCTGGTACGGCGCCATCTTCATCCACACGGGGCTCTACCGCAACGGCATCTTCAAGTTCACCATCTACCTGCCCGACGAGTACGTACGCGCCACTTTCTGGTGGTCTACAGTGTTTATGTGACACTGACTAACGCATGTTCGTGCAGCTACAATGGGCCGGGCACGTACCCGCGGATTGTGTTCAACACGAGCGTCTTCCACCCGTACGTCTACCCAGAGGTGCGTTACCACGTCGAGTATGCAATTGAACCCTCCACGTCCCACGGCTAATTGACCCACGACCCTGTGCGTGTGTATATCTGAACCGCAGAGCAAGGAGCTGGACCTGAAGCCCAAGTTCCCCGAGTGGGACCCGGAGCACTACATGGTCGCCGTGCTCACGTACCTCAAGAGCATCTTCTACATCAAGGACTACCCGCCCAGCGACAACGTGGCCAACCCCGACGCACTCGACATGTAAGGGCTCTCGTCCAAGAGCTTGGTGTGTGGTTCAACGCACTGATTGTTTGTATTCACTGTGATGGAACGACGAACAGGTTCCGGCACAACCCGGAGCAGTACGTCGAGAACGTGGAGAGCTCGGTCGAGACGTCGCTCGAGAACGTGTACAGCAACGAGCAGGGGTCGACCATCCGCTTCACGAAGCACAGCCCCGCGCACGACCACCTGCGCACAGAGCTGTTCGCCCAGCTAGACGCGAAGGCTACCGTACGTGCATCCATCCACCAGGGCGCCCATGTTGCCGTACCTTCGTCAACGCCTTTAACACTGGTATCGCCCGTGCACAGGAAGAGAAGCCGAACGAGACGCTGGAGGAGAAACTGGCGGCGCCGCCGTCGTCCACGGGCTCGCTGTCGATCGTCACGGCTGCGGCCGCTGCCGCCGCCGCCGCCACTTCGGAGGGCGCCGCCGCTCCACTGGAAGAGCCCATGCCCGATACCGACATGTCTCCATAAGCCCGATCATTTATGAAGCGAGAACGCAACGGTGAGGCAATCGGCAAATGGCTACGTGCAATGCAATCGCTGCTCGGATACACTACATTAGTGAGGCTCGGACTTGAGTAGCGTCGCGTGTGCAAACAAGGGCGGGATGCTGCGCTTGACCGACGGCCTGTATTCAAACTCAGGGACAGCTTGCGGGCGGTGCATGCGAAGCAGCTCACTGCTATTAGTAGTTGTAGTGGCGCTGCTGTCCGCGCTCACCAAGACGACCAGCTCGCCGTTGTCCAGGACGCTCGCGACCGCCGCCTTGTCGTCAAACACAAGCGGCAACGTCCCAAAGTGGCGCGTCAGCTGGAACTGCTCCGTCACCTTGAGCTTGGTCGGTGCATTCTGCTGTTTGTCAGTCGCACCGCCGCGGGAGGCTGACGCTCTTGTCCGCGGCTTCCGAGCGTCGGCCGCTGTTTTCGCGAGCAGGTCGTTGTGCTGGAGCCAGAACATGCGCGTCCTGACCGTCTCGACGACCTCTTTCATCATCGCGAGACGGTCCAGCGGCAGGTAGGAGAGCCCGAAGGGCGACAAGACCTGGATGCCGAACTGCTTGGGGCGCACAAAGTCGACGAACTCGCGGTAGTCGAGCATTCCGTTGCCATCGGTGTCGAAGCGCTCGATGAACGCGCGCAGCACGTCCGCGGGGAAGTCCATGTGCGCCTCTTGCCGCAGGAACGCGATGAGCTCGTCTGCTGAAATGGCTCCAGAGTTGTCCGAGTCCATCGCTTCAAACGCCTTCCTCAGGTCCGTGTGCTTGTTCGCCAGCTCTCGGATCTGTCCTTCGACACACTCGAGGGAGAACTGCGCGAGCACGCAGAAGCGCTCCATCGCCTCGATAAACGCCAGCCGACACGCCTCCAGCACCGGTGGGAAGCTACGCTGGAACGGCCGGCGTATGACACGCGCAAACACCACGTTGGCGAGCCATTTGCCCGTCGCGAGCCCCAGTTTCTGCTCCAGCAGGCTCTCAAACTGCGCCGAGGTGACCACCTGCGCGTCCGGGGCCAGGTGGCCAGCCACAAGCCGGCTGATGATGCGCTGCACGTCCACCTTGCCGCGCGACGCCTTCCCCGTCGTCTTGGCCCGCATCTGCGCGCGGATCTGGAACTCGCATAGCTCCACCTTGAACGCGGCCGCGCCCGCCAAGTCGAACAGTTTCTGCGCGTCGACCGCCTTGCCATCAGCCGCAGACGAAAGGATCGCGGCCGATTCGATCGGGAGAAGCTTGCTCTCCCAGCCGCTGTCTTGTAGCGCGCGCTCAATATCGTCGACGCGCACGGGTTGTCCGCAGAGCGGCTTGAGCGCCGAGTGCGGCGAGAGGTTGGCCATGAGCAGTACCGTGAAGAAGCGTTGCAACACCCGCTTCACGTCCGCGGGCGTCACAAACTGCTGCTCGTCCGTGAGTCCGTCCTGTTCCCTTTGCGGCGGGTCTGCGTCATGATTGGCTTCCGGCTCCGCTTGGGGATCAGAGTCCGTTTGCGCTTCAAGTGCGACGGGTGCATAGCTCGGAGGATCGGTCGTCTGCTGGTCGGACGTGGGAGGTGACTCCGCCGCTTCGGACATGCCTGGCACCTCTTGTGCCGCGTCTTCGTGCTGGTCACTACCGTCAGCAGCAGAGGCGCCGGCATTCTCCGCCGCCAGCGCCTTCTTCTTTCTGCGCTTGGCCGCGCTCTTGCCCATTATGGTTGAAGAGCTGTGACGTTTCGAAAAGCAGATGGTCGTAGTTTCCGAACCAATAATTAGAGTCCTCTGCATGCCACAAATCGTAAATATTGATTTTTTAAACATATATTCTTGTAAAAATTATTATGATGAATTGATTTATTTCGATGTGCATTTCACGTAAATCCTTTACGCACTGGTAAAACCAATTATTGAAAACAACTATTTCTAATTTATTCCCTTTATGAAACGCAATAAATGATGACCGGCCTTGGCGGCCCGCCCGCCGCCATTTCTCTCTCGCGATCGCTCACTGCAAGCGCGGGAAAGGCCGAGCGCTCGACGGAAGCCGAGGACTCCGGGCGCTTCTCCTCCTGCACAGCACGGCTAGATAATACCTATCCATGGCGGACGTGGCGCCCGCCGCCCCGTCGTCCGCGAGCGCAGCGATGACCGACCAGGACGCGCTGCTGAACGAGCGCATCTCCAAGGCGCGGAGCGAGCTGGCGCAGATCCACAAGTACATTGGCCGCGCGCGGGGCGGAGCGCCGGCGTTGGCCAGCGACGACGGCGAGCTGCTCTTCCGCCAGCTCAGAGCGCCCATCTCTGCTGGTGGAGCCGCTGGTGTCGCTACTGCTTCGGCGACGACGCCGACGTCGGCGAGCGAGCGCCTGCTGCAGCTGTCGCGCTCGGAGCACACGGACGACGGCAGCGAGGACTCGGGGCGGCGCACGGACCGCATGCGGCTCGCCGAGCTGTCGGACGTGCGCAACGAGAAGCTCGGGCGCGCCGCCATCCTCAAGTGGAACCCGCGCGCGCAGCCCACGAGCGCCACGACGACGCCGGCGCGGCGCACGCGGCTGAGCCCCGCGGGCCGCGTGCGCAGCAACACGTCGCCGCGCACGTCGGCCAAGCTGCTGGGCGAGTACTCGAAGGACTTTGTGCAGCAGGCGCTCGACTTTGACAACGTTGTAGACGACGAGGAGGTCAGCGAGCGCCGGGATCACGGCCTGCGGATCGAACCGCCGCCGCCGTCGCCTTCGACACAAGTCCCGCCGTTGCAGACGCCGTCGGAAGACGGGACCGAGTACGCGCACGACGAGGAGCTGATGGGGGACGCGCGGTCGCCGCTGGAGCTGCGCAAGTACGTCAAGCAGATGGAGGAGACGATCGCGCAGCTCGTGCAGCAGAAGGACGAGCTGCTGCGCAACCAGGCCGAGTTCGACAAGCACGCGAGCGGCATCTTCCCGTCGCTCGAGCACCTGAACCACCAACTCTCGCAGATCGTGCAGGGCAAGCTGGGGCTGCAGCAGTCGCAGAACTCGCGGATCGGAGAGGACGGCGCTGACGGCGCCATCAAGGGAGCACAGGCCGAGGACGTGCTGGACGAGCTGCGGGTACAGCGCGGCCAGATCCAAGAGCTTGAGGCCGAGGCCAAGCGGCGCAAGTACGACGCGGACCTGCAGGAGCAGAGCCGCGCGACCGAGATGACGCAGATCAAGGGCCAGATCGTGAGCCTCGTGACGAGCGGCAAGCTGCACGAGGAGAAGAACGAACTGCTCGCGGACTCGCTCAAGAAGGTCGAGCGCGAGCTGAGCGAGTCCACGCGGGGCCTGCTGCAGCGCTATCAGTTGTTGGACAAGCGCGTGAATCAGCTGCAGACGCCGTTAGCGCAGCCACGTCTCGTTCCGGTGCGTTCTATCACGAGTACATGTTTACGGAGGAGGGGCACCATCCTATTCTAACGACTTGTTGTACATGGCTGGCACTTTAGGGGCGGAAGGCGCATACGAGGTGGTTGGCGGTCCAAGGCGGCGTCTTCACCGTGGTAGTGCTGCTAGTCGCCGTGATTGTCGGCCTGATTAGCGTTGACAGCAGCTGCGGCTTGCTGCGGCGGTGCCGCCCACTCACATAGATCGCTCAGCGCCAACGTACACACATATTACAGTCGGAAGCCATCCCACGCGCATCCTGTTAGCGAGTGTGGCGGCTCAGCACGTAACAAAATCTATTCTCTTTTCGTGATAGGCGCGCGCTGTCAAGTGGCGCAGCGCCCTCGCTATTACATGGAAGCACCAGCCCAAGAAGAGCTCGCCAGTTAGACGTGCTTGACCTTGAAGACGTGGATGTCCAGGATGGTCGCGAGCTCCGTGACGACGAAGTAGATCATGTGGGCGTACGCGGCCAGCGTCAGCACGAAGAAGAGCTCCACCACCGCCTGCTCGTGGCCCTGCAGAGGTCGCAAACACGATCTGTCTGTCAGTCGGTCTGTTGCTCACACAAAACGACGGACAGGTCGCGACGGAACGAACCAGCGGCACGATGCCGACGACGAGCAGGAAGGAGACCGCGAGCTGGATGGAGAACGTCTTGCGCAGCAGCCGGAACGGCTCCTCGCACATGTGCGACAGCATCATATGCATGACCATCTACGACAACCGAAGAGGCAGGGTCAACCATCAATCAGTACAGCTCGAGGGTGATCGCTTCAAGATGCGACGGCACCTTGGCAAAGTGCAGCCCGACGGTCCACATGATGAGCCGCGGGTGGTCCGTGAAGATGTCCGAGGGCGAGCTCATGACCCAGAGCGCCGAGAGGCCCATGAGCGCGCCGAACGGCGTGATGCCCAGCAGCGCCGCCATGCCGTCGCGCGCCTTGCGCTCAAGCGAACGCACCGCCATGTACACTGCAGCCACGACAACAGAGAAAAGCATTAGGAGGCTTGTAAGTGCGATCCACCCCCTTGCAGTGCATACCGCTGACGAGGCACTGGCCCATGGCCGCGACGAAGGTCATGAGCACGAAGGCCTGGTTGTTCTGCAGCTGCGGCAGCAGGAAGTTGGGCTGCGTCCAGACGTCGGGACCGACGATGGCCGTGCCGATGTAGATCGAGTACATGATGGCGAGTCCCTCGTTCGGGCCGTTGACGATCGGCAGCGCGAGCGTGCCCGTGTAGTACTCCTCCCACGTGGCCATGAAGAACACTTGGGCCGGCGCGAGCAGCAGCAGCAGCGACTGTCGTACAGATAGAGATGCGCATGTTAGCGAGAGAGTCAGTGGGGGGAGGGACGATCGAGGCGACAAGGACGCACCCAATAGGACGGCCCGAGCTTGATGGTGGAGGCGAACGTGCAGGCGCTGACGACCACGTTGAGCGCGTCGCAGCCGTGGTCGAACAGCAGCCCGAGCGGCGACGAGTTGCCCGTCTTGCGCGCCTGCTTGCCGTCCGCCACGTCCAGGATCTGGTACAGCAGCAGCGACACGCCCGCGAGCGCGTAGGCCCAGCGCGGCGCGTCCTCCTGCATGTTGGGCGCGAACCAGAGCAGCACGGCGTGCGACAGGATCACGAGCGACAGGCCCGAGATGGTGATGGTGTTGGGCGCCAGCCGCGGGGGCAGCACGTGGTCCACGAGCTTCTGCGCGAGCGGCGAGATCACGTGATTGTACAGCAGTGACGCGTCGCTGCCGCTGTACTTGTACTCGAGGATGCGGCGCGCGCCGTCCTCCGTCAGGTACCGGAACACCCTGGACGAAGATCCAGACGGAGAGGAGGCCTCGGGGACGGCCGCGCCCGCCGTGGGCGACGCAGCAGCGCGCGCGCTCTGCGACCGCGTCGTGACCATTATGTTGCCTGCCCGGGCAATCTTCTGGGAACTGGTTGAAAAGGTGTGCGACTTGAGCTGCCCGCGGTAATTGGGGAAATGGCGTTTGACTGGACGGAATGATTGCCAAGGCGCACCAAAATTCAACGGGAAGTTTGTGGGCGCATACAAACGTCAAGTATACGTAGGTGGTCAGTGTACTGAGAGAAAAGCGAATGGGGGAAAATCCAGAAGGTTTTTTTTCTTACCGCACACACAATGCGGCACGCAAGGCTTGTAGGGTGTGGCTTAGTTTAAACCTTTTGATAAAACCTAGTAGTGGTATTTGGTTTATTATATCTCCGCGGCCACCCATCTGGACACTGAGCGCTCAAAGGTCGCCGTTTCATGTTCTTTCGTAACATACGGGTCCAGTTTAGTGCCATATTGAGACGGCGGCCAAGTTGAAGTCGACGCTTCGCAAGGTGAAAGAGACTGACCAGTTGAATGCCCATTCTCCTGGACAATGTGCGGCATCGCCGGCGCCTCGTGCTTCCACGGGTCCTGCCGCGTCGTCGGCAATGCCGAGCGCTGCGAGTGCGACGCCATGTACTCCGGCTCCCAGTGCTTCTACCGCGACCAGCTCCTGTCCTTCGAGCTGCCTCTAGCCGCTGGCGCCATCGCGCTCACGCTCGTCGTCGGGCTCATCATAACGCGCAAGGTTCGCACGTTGCTCACGTTTAAAAACTCGCCAACGGACGCGTTCGCGTTCCCGCGCGAGTGGAAGCGCGGCGACGCCATCTCCCACGATCTGGAGCTGCTGACGGAAGAGGAGAACCCCTCGAGGCGGTCGAAGTGCTCGCTGGAGTGGCTGTGGCGCGTCGTCGGCGTTTGGGGCGGAGAAGCAAGCAAGGGAGTCCCGTGGAAGCCCCGCCGACGAGTGTGGGAGAACGTGCTGATCGCGCTCGCGTTCCTACTCGAGATTGTGCCGTGGATCCAGTCAACGGCCGTGGCGTTCCTACCGGTCGTCCCGTGGCCCGTGGCGGCCAAGTCCAGCGCCTCGATACTACGAATGAGCCTGCTGTACCCGCTCTGGTCGCACTTAAAGCCGTCGAAATTCCCCAGACTCGAGTTCTACGCGGCGCTGGCGTTTGTTCCTGGCGTTTTCGTGGCATCCTGTGCCGTCGGCGCCAAGCGCTTCCCGCTATTCAAGCCGCAGCCAAAGGACTCGCCCGCAGAAGACCTATGCACGCTGATACTGCGGCTGTACAGCCACTGGGTGGCGCTTCCCGCCATGATCATGCTGCTCCTGCCGCTCGAGTGCTTTTTCATCAGCTATGCCTCCAAGGAAGGCGGAAACGCGACCGCGTCACTGCCCCACATCGACTCCGAGTGCTTCGCGATGGTCCCGATGGCGCACGCCGTCGCTGGGGTCGTGGCACTGGTGCTGTTCTGGAGCGTGAGCTGCGCCGTTGCGTTCCAGCTCAACTGCGAGTCGTCGCACCCCACGCCGATGCTCTGGACGGACATTCGATACCTGCGGATTGACGTCTTGCTGCGCGCACCGCTTGCGATAATATGGAGCGCCCACCTTGCAATTCAGCGCCGACGTGGGCTGATAGTGGTGTCATGTGGATGCGACGGTGTAGGCGGTGGTCGCGTTCATTAACGCGAACGGCGTCGCGCTGTGCGCGTGCTGCGTCGCTTACGGGTGCGTTTCACGCGTTGCTCTATCGTTTTGATTGGGCAAAACTCACGCGGCGGGACTAACGAGGCGATGACGATCCGTCGCTCGTGCGTCCTGTCCGGCAATCCCAAAGGGCGGTCCACACTTTGATCAACGCGTGGATGAAGCCCTGCGCGCACTCCCTGGTACGTCCTGTCCCTCCAGTCGCATTGGCTGTCGCGGTTTTATCTGTTCTCACCTTTGGCGAGCGACTCGCGTCGACTGAACGGTTTAGATCACCGGCATTCGGACGTACGGGGCCGTGATGACCGCATGGAGCGGCGCAGTGGGCCTGGTCGCCGCGCTGCTTGACGATCTGGGCGTCAAAGTCACGTTCGAGGTGCACAAGTGTACATGTTATACGTGGATGTCTTGCCATCTTCCAGCTCGAGCTCAACCCCAGCTTCGTTGATCCCCCAGATCTGGTCGCTGGGGGCGATCGCAGTCACTGCGTTGGCCTCGTCGACGCTGCTGCTGCCCCACTCAGACCAGTGCTGGCCGCACCGGCTCGGGTCAGCGTGGTCGACCTCCGGTACAGCCAAAGCGTCTCCGCGGCCGACGACAAGTGCCGAGCCGACCAAGAGCAACTCGTCGCCGCCGCTAAAGCTAATGCCGCGACTAGGCCTCGCGCGGTCGCGACGACGCTCCCGAACGTCAGCGACGACGGTGGCGGCGGCTGTGGCTCCGTCGTTGCAAGATGCTGCTTGATAAAGCGGCCTAAGCGACCGCGAGTTCAATGCGAGTGCACAGTGTAGGTTGGAGATGAGCCTCGTTGGTCGGACCGGCGGCAGTCTGCGCCCCAGCAAACGCTGTTGCAAATTGCAGTGAGCCTGCAACGTCCGCCCTTCGTCCGCTTCTGCCGGTCGGACCGCGCATGTGACTTGTGCGCACATTGTGTGTATGTACGAGGGCATAGAAGGGTCATGATGCGGACGCGACATGTTGTTCCAGAAAGAACTCGACACTTAGGCGCCTGCTTCACGCTTGAAGGGTAAACTTGCTGGTCTTGTTGACGCTCCGCTCCACCCATCGACTGGCGTGGCGGGCGCGCAGCATCTCCTCCCAACCCGACTCCGGTGTTTGCTCCTGTGGCCGGGGGAGTACCCACATTTTTCGTGAATTTTCGCAGGAAATGACACTGAAAGAAGTCCAATTTTCACGTTACAGTGCTCACAATTACGGCAGCAAAGTGCCGGCTGGCTGATTATGTCGCGAGCCGCCGGCCCATCTCACTCCTTGTCGCAGTCGGGCGAGGTGGGGAGAAAATGAGCAGCTCTTCCTGCCATGGGCCGCCGCCACGATTACGCCTCCGCGATGAGAGCTGGGTTCTCTTGGTCGGGGGAAGCTTTCAGACATCATCAAGTCGGAAGAACTGCTCACGAGACCACACAATTTAGCCCGTAGAAATGGTGAGCTTACTTGTCGGCAATATCTTCTGTAGACGTCAGTCTGGTCGCCACTCGCACGATGAGTGGTTCGTTCAACCTCGTTTGCGTATTTTGTGGCCATGCGAAGGTGAGCGGGTGCCCATGTTCGCTTCGCAGCCTGTCGGTCTGTCTTTGTCGCGGCGCCTATGGGGCGCGATCACTGCTCGTAATCGCACTTGCGCGCCGCGTGCCAATCGGCGCAGACGGCCCGAGTGGCCACGGCCTCTCGTTTGCGCTCGGTATCAATTCGATCACCCAATAAAAGTCCAAAATCAACGCACAGAGCACAGTAGAACAGTAAATCACCAGTAGATACAGTGTAATGCCTTCCCTGCGAATGGTACCGATCCGACAATCTCTGGGCCAGTTCAAGGGCCAGCACCGTGCATCGCGCACCAGGCGCCGGTGCCATCGACGATGGTGCCATGTGCCGATCCGCCAATCGCAGCAGTCCACCGCATCGCATTCGTTGGCCCCATTGATGGCCGTGTCTTTGACCTGTTTTCCCAAATAAAGGCGCGCTGATGGACTCCTCCCTCGCAATAGCGGTTGTGTTTTGATCTTGAATTTCGTATGCAGCTGTAATCAGTCTCTCTGTTTTCACGATTTGCACCATTCTTTCGTCATCAAGATTACCATCACAAATGCTGTGTGTAAATTTATCACCAAATGTGCTTCGAGCTTTTTTATCCAAGTCTTGCTGTGGTATTTTGCGGGCGAAAATACAGTCGAAATGAATTGAGAGCTAGTCGTTTTCCAACAATCTATGATTTTACACTTGCTTAAAGTATGTTTTTTAAATCCTACTCGGATCGATCCAAATCAAACGTAAAAAAGAGAAGCCAACCGAAAAGTTCCCTTTTTATAAAACTGCGACGTCCGCCTATGCTTCAGTCGGGTCCGCCCTCCCTCCCCTTTCCATTCCCAACTGAATTCCACCACAAAAGATTAGCGTAAGCAAAGGGTAAAATAAGAGAAAGGCCGCCAAAAAGAACACCCGAAACCCACACACACACACACACACACACACAGTCTCACCCCTCCTCCCGATCCCCCAACACCGCTGACATTTCCCGATTGGCGCGCGCGAAGCCACCAGCCAGCCAGCACCGTGGTCGTCCAGCGTACGTGGCCTTCATTGACGTACGTATAGTACAGCTCAGCGCTCCCCTCGCTCCCCGCTCGGTTGGCGACTTGAGACCGCGTGCGGAGGTCGCATTTCTACCTGCGGCGTCAGCAATCGCGAGCGTTTACGGCAACTCCCGATCTTCCGTTGGCGACTGGCGGGGGCGATAGAGAAACCGCTCGCCCTTCCGAATCTTTAGACCCGCGATGGCGCTGCTCTCGGTGGACACAACCCGCGCCGACTCGCGCTCCTCGACCTCGTCCGGCGCCGCTGCGCTCGTGGACCAGCCCGCGGTGACCGCCAAGCTCTACGGGTCGACGCCGCCGTCCGCGCCGTTGCCGTACTCGCCCGTCATGCAGCGCGCGCACGCCGCCGTGACCCACCGCGCCAACATGTCGGCGCGTTCGTCGTCCTCCAGCGGCAGCGGCGACGAGTCGGCACCCCCGCTCGTGCCCCCGGCGTTTGCCAAGGACGGCGCGTCGTCGCCCGGCAAGGCGCGCGCCACGGCCTGGCCGACGTCTCCACGCCACGCGCTCGGCACGATCCTGGAGCGCTACCACCTGGCGACGAGCACCAAGATGTACGACGTGGAGGAGCTGATCGACTACTACTTCCACCGGCGCCTCGCGGCCGTGCCCGCGGTCGTGGTGAGCTACCTGCCATTCGTGGTCACGCCCAACCAGATCACGCTGTTCGGGCTCGCGCTCGGCTGGGCCGCCGCGCTGTGTCTGTACGACTCGGAGTTCCACACGCCGCTGGGGTGGGAGCCGAACCGCTCGCTGCTGGCCGCGGCCGCGCTCATGTTCGTCTGGATCGTGTCGGACTGCACGGACGGGCAGGTCGCGCGCCTGTGCAAGCGCGGCACGCGCACGGGTCGCATCCTGGACGGCTTTGTCGACGGCCTCGTGATCCTGCCCAACTGCCTCGTGGTCGGGTTCCTGCTCCAGAACCGCTACGGCGACGCGTACATGGCGCTCGCGGTGTTCGGCGGACTCTCGCTCTGGATCCACGCGCTCACGTACGACAAGATCAAGAACGTGTACATGGAGAACGCGCTGCCGCAGTCCGAGTGCGACGGCGAGTCGGTCGAGAGCGTGACGGCCGAATACGAGACCGCGCGCGCCAAGGACCCGCGCTCGCTGGACACGACGCTGCTGGCCATCTACCGCATCTACATGATCGCGCAGCGCACGTTCACGTCGGCCGCGGCGACCAAGGCCGAGGCCGCGCGCCTCGCGCTGCTCGCCAAGTGCGACGACGAGTACCACACGCAGTACCGCGCGCAGTTCGGCTGGGTCGTGCGCCTCGCGTCCTTCATGGGCATCAGCGCGCACGTCGCCGGGCTGTACGTCGCTTACTTCGCTGCCATCTTCTACTGGGACGCGCTCTACTACGTCGAGATCTACTTCGCCGTCGTGCTCAACCTGCTTTTCGCTTCGGTCGTCATCGTGTATTCCAACTCAGGCATGGGAGTGCACGCCCCCTGAGTTGAGGACCAGCAGCGTCCGTGCGCGAGTGATGATGACGCTTGGTACAGGACTGACCGCGTATAGTAAGCAGCGGCGGCTTTAGACGCGGACACGAAGCAGGAGAACTCGCGTCTTTCTCGCCTTCATCGTGGTCGATATGACAGCGGTGAAGACAGGGGCGCGGGAGGTGTGCGTGAGTGAGTGAGATGATCATCATGTGAAAGTACAGCAACCCCCAAGACGAAAACGAGATAAACACAAGACGAGCAGTTGTTCCTTACTGAGACCGTCGCTTGATCTGCTCGCAGGTCACATGATCGTCGTCCTCGCGCGGCAAAAGCTTCCGTCGGCGTTTGTCTTCCTCCCCAATATTTTAAAACATAGACGCTCGCTTGCGTCTCGCTCCTCCTATCGCGTCACCTTCGCTCGGGTCTTCATCAGCCAACGCGCGAGCTCCAGGCAGTCCCTAGATTCCCAATGCATCCAAGCTACTGGCAGACGCTTCACCGCTTTCCCATGACGAAGAGCTGGGGGAAGTTGAGGCGGCTGGGGATCAGCAGCGAGAAGAGCAGCAAAAAGACGAGGCCGAGCGTTTCCACGAAGTAGAGCAAACTCTGGTCGAACGGGAAGCCCTTCTCGAAGTAGCCCATCAGTGCGAACAGCGCCGGCGCGATGGCGCTCGCGAGGAACAGCGACGCGTATGACACGAGCTGCGCGGCGCGGTGGACGGCCAGTCGGCGGTCGATGGCGATCGAGTTGTCCAGCAGCATGACGATGCCGTGCAGCGCCACGCCGCTCGACAGGTGCTTGACGACGATGACGACAATGACGATGACCCACGCGAACGGCAGCTCGTCCACCTTGAACAAGTCGATCAGTGGGAAGCAGCCGAGCAGTGGGATCTGCAGCAGCAAACCCACACGCAGAGTCGCGAGCGGTGTCATGGCAGTCGCTGACGAAAAGCTGCAGCAGAAGAACTGGAACACCAGCACCGCGAGCGAAGAGATCGCGAGCGTCCCGGCGATGGTAACCGTCATCGATGATACAGTCGAGTGGATCGGCGCAGAATGTACCTTTCCGATCGTGATGGGGTTTTGCTCGAAGAACCACAGCGGCAGCATCTCGTCGAAGCTGATCTGGATGATTTGCCAGAAGAAAAACACGAGCAAGACCAGGCACGCCAGCGGCTCGCGCGAGATTGTCAGGTCGGGAATGTGGTCCGGCTCGGACGACTTCGACGAATGCGACGACGGCTTCATGCGGTTGGTACCGTGCGGCTTCTCTTCCTGGATGGACCCCGGCTTCTCAGGTGACTTGTGGGCCGACGCACTATTCCGCACGGCCGCCTCCGTCGTACTCGGCGCGGTCGCGGTTGTCTGTGAGTGAACCACAATAGAGATCGCTTCGTCCGAGTCGAAGTTGTCCTGCAGACCGTACTCCATAGAGTCAAAGAAAGCTTCCTCGTCGCTCGCGCCATCGTCGCTGCGGATGCTGCTCGCACGCGACCGACTCCGAGCCCTCCGGCCACCGATAATCTCGATTGTCTGCTCCAACGACCCAGTCGTGCGACGCAAAAGCTCGTCAAGCGAGCGCTCCTGACTGCTCTTGCCGATCTCGACGCCGTTGCGGCCTCCGTATCGACGCGGCAGGCTGTCGACACCCATGAGACCAATCAGGTCCGACGTCATCGTCTCTGCGCGGTAAAACACCACTTTGTCCACTGTACGCTTGGGAATTTTCTTCCGGATAGCCGCCATGACTTGCGAGAACCAAACGGGCGCATTCAGCACCGCGACAGTCTGGACCTTCTCCGGAAACTCCTGCTGTAGCGCTGAGATGATCGTCTTCGCGCTCTCAACGACGCGGTCGTCCGTATCCGTGAGCGTCAGACCCTCGAGGTCAATCACGTACACGATACGCTGCGTCGGTGCCTTGAGCAGTTTGTGCACGGCGAACTGCACGAAGAAACGGTAGTGCTCACAGATGTCGGCCGTCGTGAAGCCTGACGAGTGCAATCGATCCATCTTGACTTGGCCGAGGAAGTCCCACACGATTACGTGTCCATCAGCGGTGTACCCATGGAAATAGTGGGGTAAAACGGTGCGGATCATGCGGAAATGCGGCCGCGGAGTCGTCAAGAGCAGAGGGAACTTCTTGGAGTTGGAAGCGCCACCCGAGCGCGACATGCTGACGCCAAATGTCTCCTCAAAGGCCGACTTGACCTTGTCGACCGTCGAGGAACCCGACCCGACCGTTGCGCTAACACTGGGCGTATCCGGTCGAAGCTCGCTGTCGCTGCTGCTCGTGCTGGTGGGCGTCGAGAGCGTCTCGTCCGTCGCGTTTCGACTGATCTGAGGCATGAAGTTGAGAAAGTCGTCGTCGCCCGCGGCGAGCTGCATGTACGATGTCCGGCTGCGCATGCGCAGTCCAATAAGCATGACAATGGCCGCGATCCACGCGATGATCGAGACGAAGCACAGCGGGTAGAAGTAGAGTGAGGCCTCGGGCAGTGGCGGGTCGTCCTGCGGCAGTGTGCGGCCCATGTGGATGAAAATGACCGTCGCCAGCGCTCCAACGCCCACGCCGAGGTACTTGGCCACGAACGCCAGCCGCGTCTGCCGGTTACTGCGCGGGTCAACATCAATCAATCGGTTAGGCACCTCTACAAACATAAGATAAAGCGCACGAGGTACTCGACGCACCCGCAAATGTTGTCGATCTCGATGAGCGCGACGGGGACGACGCCGCTGAACAAGCCGGTGGCGAAGCGCACGATCGTCATCGCCAGCAAGCTCTGGCACAGCAGCAGGCTAAAGTACCCGGCGCCGAGCACGGCCAGTCCCCACAGCAGCACGCCCTTGCTGCTCTTGAGCGTGCGCGCGAGGTTGATCCACAGCCGGCAGCTGAGCGCGTGGCCCAAGTACCCGGCGCCCGCGAGCAGCGCCGTGTAGAAGCCGAGGACGTGGTAGGACGTGCTCGGGTAGAAGTGCAGCGCGATCATGGGCCCCAGCACGAGCACGACCGTGTGCGACACGTAATCGATGACCGCACACATCATGAGGAACAGCATGCGCGCGTTCACGCCACCGCCGGCACCGCAGCACACGCGTCCGCACGCCATCTCGTTGTACTGTCTTCCGGGTCGAGTTCGCGCGTTCGCACGGTCGGGACGACGCCGCCGCTTCGGTCACAAGCACAGGGAGCAGCCGCGCACGAGGTCAACGCGACGGCGGAGACGCAGATGCACAGAGAAGCTGGAGAGGGCGGCGCGGCAATCACGCCGGTGCGCTGATGGAGGTGACGTCGGCGCTTGAGGAAATGCGGGAATGCCTTTCTCTCGACGGTACTTTTGAGAGAGAGTGCGCGCGGTAAAGTACCGAGTGTGGGGGTCGTCCTGGTCTGTCTCCCGGGCTGCAACCAAACGTAAAATGTGGCAATTTACTGGTAAAACGCGGTACAAATTACGTAAATATGGTACATGCAGCTAAAGCGGACTGTGCTGACGAATCTGACCAGCAGCAAGAGTGATGGCGCGTCGCCGTCTTTTCTTTCTGTTTGGTTGCCCTTTACATTTATTTATGGCGCGGATCCATATTTAATGGGGCTCACTTGAGCAATCCGTGACAAGGATGTTGCGGTCGTGTACTCAAGTGTGCGTCTCGAGACGACAACGCCAATGCAATGCGGCACGCGCGTGGCGGGTTTCTGTCAAGCACTTGATTAAAATATAAAGCGACGCGGGCGGGGTCGCCACGCCTGGCGACTCCACCACCAACACGAAGGAGCCAACGAGCCACCCGATCGGCGCCCTAAATGTCGGGCAGGTCGTCGTCCAGGTGCGGCTGGCTGGTCGTCACCGTCATGGTCGTGAAGTAGACGAAGCCCTGCAGCAGCGCAACCAGCAAGTTGTACAGCACGATCAGCTTGGTCCAGCCGGCGTACTCGTACGTCTGCGCGCAGAGCACCGCGAAGAACAGGATCGTGACCGCGCGGCCGATGTAGTTGCCCAGGAACGGCAGGTACATCTCCACGCTCACGCCGTTCACGACCGACTTGAGGTCGTACATGATGACCGCCGCGCCTGCCAACCGAATCAACCACGGTAAGAGACCAGGCATGTACGATACGACTAATATGCCGACGCTGCTTACCGAACGCCATAGTGTAGAACCCGAGCGTGACTGCGATAAACACACGAGCACTGACGTCAGCCTCCCCTCCCACCACAGGACATTAGAACGGTCTGCCGACTTACTGGACGCGTATGTGAAGTGGATGAGCATGCCAAAGCCCTGGATGATGGTCAGCGCTGCCGCGAGCGTGTACATGCCGCTAAAGACGATGTCGATCGTGGCGGCCTGGCCGCTCCCATTCTCGTACGGCTGGTTCTGCCCGGTCATGCCCCATCCGCTGCCGTTGCCCGCGTAGTGGTTCGGCTGGTACTGCGGCACTGCGTACGGGTGCACGTTCGGCGCGGAATACGGCAGCGGCTTCTGCTGCTGCTGCTGGCCTCGCGGCGCGTTACCAGGCACCGCGTCGTCCTTCTCTTCCTCGACGCCCTCGAGCGGCGGGTTCTTGCGCGGCCCCGGCTGGAGAACCCGCGGCACGAGCGGAGGCGCCCGCGTAGGCGACCGCGCGGGAGCCGGAGGGGCCTGCGCTCCATCGATGGCCTCCACTAGCGGCTGCTTCAGCTCTTCCTCGGACAGATCCATCGCTGAGATCGGGCGGCTTTACGGAGGCGCGCGGCCTTCTTCCTCGGCTTTTTCTTCCTCGTTTATTGCTCTGGGTTGTTCTTCATCTTGCTAAAGTTGCTGGTAATTTATCAGTATCTTACAGCAACTTTGACATTATTACGACACAAGGACGTAAAATTACTGCAAATCTCGGTAAAATTATTGCAATTTTTTTCCAAAGACGGCACCATGTTCAGCACGAATTTACAAAACACGCTGACAGTGACGTGACATGGATGACGTCGCTCCTTACTTGGCCTGGTCAACGGCGTTCAGCTGCTCGAGCGCGAGCATGAGCGAGTGCGTGCCGAGGCGTCCGTGACCTTGCGCCTGTGAGAGTTTCCAATTGGTCAAGCAGGTTAGACCTCAGTCGCAACAGGTGACTCGAGCAGCGACAAACGCACCTTGACGGCGACGTAGAGCTGGTGCGCGAGCGACAACCCAGGAAGCGACAAGTTCATGCTGGATTCGAGCAACACCGCGTCACGACGTCAGTCCGATCACCAGCATTGAGTACTGTGGTTCACACAGCGCGCGTACCTCTCCGCCTCCTTGAGCGCGATGCCCATGTCCTTGAGGAAGTGCTCCACGAAGAAGCCAGGGTCGAAGTTCCGGTTGGCGATGCGCGGGCCGAGGTTGCTGATGGACCAGGATCCAGCAGCGCCAGCCGAGACGGCCTGGATAGCTTCGTCCAGGTCGAGGCCGCTCTTCTGCGCGTAGAGCAAGCCCTCCACAACGCCGATCATGTTGGTCGCGATCAGGATCTGGTTGACCATCTTGGTGTGCTGGCCGGCGCCAGCGCCGCCCATGTGGCGAATGTTCTTGCCCATGATGTTGAACAGCGGCATGATCGTCTCGACAGCCTCCGAGTCGCCGCCAATCATGATCGACAGCGTCGCGTTCTTGGCGCCGACATCGCCGCCCGACACGGGCGCGTCCAGGCTGGCGATGCCCTTCTTCTTCGCCTCCTGGTAGATCTCCTTGGCGAGCGACGGCTCGCTCGTCGTCATGTCCACAATGACGCCACCAGACTTGAGGCGCGAGAGCACGCCCGACTGCGGGTCCAGGAACACGCCGCGGACGTCCGCCGGGTAGCCCACGATCCCAAACACGATGTCTACACATGACACAACGACAACATGAGACGCCAGGAACGGACCAGACAACACAACATCCAGCGCCCCACGTTACCCGAAGCTTCGGCGACTTCAGCAGGCGAGGACGCGACGCGGGCGCCCTTGAGACGCAGCGGCTCGCACTTGGCCGCCGTGCGGTTGTACACCGTCACCTCGTACCCGTGGCTCTGTCATCAAGTTGTAATATAACGCGACTGGCTTAGCACGTCAGACTCCAGTTCTTCCGCGCGTTCTCGGTCCACTCACCAGGATGTGGCCGCACATGCTGGACCCCATGATCCCGGCCCCGATCCAGCCAACTCTGCGGTACAGTACATAGTAACCAGCACGTCGTCAGCTCACTAGCCACGTTGATCACCACCAGCGTAGCCACTTTGCTCTGCCCTCTCAGAACTGCGCGCGCGTCCACGTCACTCCGTCCGCCTCCCACACCACGGGGGGAAGAAGGATGCGCCCCTAAGCGCACTGTACAGTAGTCCACCCTCGCTCACCTCGGCTTCAGCAACGCGGACGCCATGATGCTCGTCAGTAAATCGCTCTCGCTGCCTCCGGGCTTTCTCCTGGTGCGCCCAAAGTGGAAATGCCGTCCCGCACACCAAACACAGGAAAACCCAAGCGGAGGGCAGTGCTGACCAGCAACAACACCCCTGAACACGATGTGATTGGTCAAAACCCGACTTGAAGGTGTTCCTAGCGCGAAAGAAGGTGGGATCGTATCCATTACTTACAAATCAAGGTGGTATCATGTTGAACGTCCGCGGGCTGGACGGATCTTATTGGCGACCTGAAGCAGCCAATCAGGAGGCGCACGTACGTACCGTAGGTTAATCCGTGTCAAAAGCCACAGCACGCGTGCGTGGCCGGCAGATCGTGGCCACCACCACCACCACATTTTGCCGGTCGATGCGCATTCGCGTGGTGAATCATGACGAACTACTGTGATATGTGGGACGCAGCGGTGTCGTAGGCGTCTCTGGCGCGTTGCCATCAAAAGAGCGTGGAAATCAAGCAGTGTTTAGGCACAAACCAGCCTTGCGATGAATCGACAGGCCGTGTTGGCCTCCGGGGATCGAGGAGCAACGGCGGCTCACACGAGTTCTACGTTGTTGGTTTTCTCGGGATAAATACCTGGCACGTCCACAGAGCATCGCGCGTGTCAGTGGCGACAATGGCCCTCGATTGAGACTGCAAGTGAAGAACGCACCATTCAACTGCTCCAGCGCCAGGATCAGCGCCTGCGTGCCGAGGCGCCCGTGCCCTTGAGCCTGTAAACGATACAACACACGATTAGCCGCTCTTGATGGCTTCCACATCACCTCAACGCGTAGAACTCCGAAACGAGCTGTACCTTGAGCGCAATGTACAGTTGGTGCGCGAGGGCGAGACCCGGCAGCGACAGGTTCATCCTGGGTCCAGCACAGTTGTCAGTCAACTTGTTAGGTATATCCTTCGAAACAACGATGGCACTCTCGCATCAGCGCGTACCGGTCGGCCTCTTGCAGCGCGATGCCCATGTCCTTGACAAAGTGCTCGACAAAGAATCCCGGGTCAAAGTCGCGCTTGGCGATGCGCGGGCCCATGTTGGAGACCGACCAGGAGCCCGCGGCGCCGGTGCTGACCGCGCGGATGGCTTCTTCCATGTCCAGCCCGCTCTTCTTGGCGTACAGCAGCCCTTCGACGACACCCACCATGTTGGTCGCGATCAGAATCTGGTTCATCATCTTGGTATGCTGGCCTGTGCCTGGCCCGCCCATGTGCCGCACGTTCTTGCCGAGCACGCTAAAGAACGGCATCGCCACGTACACGGCGTCCACGTCGCCCCCAACCATGATGGACAGCGTCGCATCGCGTGCGCCAACGTCTCCGCCCGACACGGGGGCGTCCAACACCGACACGCCCTTGAGCTTCGCGGCTTCATAGATCTTCTTGGCAAGCGCCGGCTTGCTGGTCGACATATCGACGATGATGCTGCCGGGTTTCATGCGGGTGAGCAAACCGGTCTGTGGGTCGAGGATCACCGTCTTGACGTCGCGCGGGAAGCCGACCATGACGAACACAACGTCTGTATATGTACACACAACCCGCCATGAGTTAGAGGGATCTAGGTGAGCCAGATGAACGAGAGCATGCGGTGTCACCTGCTAGTTGCGCGACTTCAGCGGGCGACTGGGCGACCCGCGCTCCCTTCTGCTCGAGCGGAGCGCACTTAGATGCTGTTCGGTTGTATACCGTCACTTCATAGCCGTGCGCCTGGGTGGAAATGAGAATTGGATTTAGTGCACTGATGAGATAGCATCAATGCGACGAGAATTGAAGGCTCACGTACCAGGATGTGCTCGCACATGCTCGCGCCCATGATGCCCGTGCCGATCCATCCGATCCTGCCATTCATCACACATGCCAAAGCGATGTTAGTGGTGGCCCGAAGCATTTCGAGAGCAATAAGCTGCTCACCGAATTTTCGCTCGAGATGCGCCCATCAGATCCAGTGCCTGAGACTGGAAAATGGCTGTACAACGCACCAACACCACCCACGACGAGGAATTGTAAGCACACCCGATCTCCATCACCTGCATTCTATGCCACAGCAACAGTCGGCATCGAACCGTTGGCCTTGAGCGTGGCGTCGTCGAGCATCGGCGCGACTGCAACGGCGGGCAGCTGGTCGACCGCCGACGGCACAACCGACGTGCTGGGCATGCCCGCCTCCTCCTTGGCGCGCGCGTGCGCCGCTGACTCGATCAGCTCGTCGTCGATCACCACGCGGCTCTCCGAGTACGACTTGAACAGGTGCTCGCTCAGGCGGTGGTTGTGCTTGTTGATCTGGGATCCCCAAGAGAACGGATGAGCCTCCTTCGCTACGAACATCATCATCCCACCTTCCAGCCACGAAAACAATAACAGCAGCACTCACCTGGGCGACGACACGCACGACGTACTTGCTCTCGCCGTCCGAATCGCCCGGCTTGCGCTCCGAGATGCACGCACGGATCATGGCGGGGCAACCCATGTACCGGTAGTGCTGGCGCGGGCGCTTGCCCTTGCCGCGCGGCTTGGTCTTGACGCCGTGCGTGCACAGGTACAGCTTCTTGACAAACCCGACGCTCTCGTCGATGGGCTCCTTGAGGCTGTTGCGCTTGGCCGCGCGCAAGTTGACGGCCTTGGCCGAGTCGGACGTGCGCAGCCGCATGGGCTGGTGGGTTGCGATGCAGTACCCCTCCATGGCGCGGTGGAAGTCCTCCCAGGACTCAAAGCACGGCTCGAGCGGCGGGCACTGCACGAGCGTCCCGGTCTCCTCCTCCGCGATCGCGAGCATGCGCGCGGCCGGGTCCGCCTCCTCCTCCTCCTCGGGGTTCTCGTCCTCGTCGTCATTGTCCACGGGCAGCTCTTCGTCGTCTTCCTCGCGCTTGCGCTCGCCCAGCAGCGACGTGAACGGCGCGGGCGCCACTGCCGCCACCGCCTCCTCGCCTGTCGTGCCTGTCTGTGCCGCCGACGCTTGCAGCTCCGAGGCGTCCACGGGAGCGGGAGCCATCCCATCGACCGCCGCGTCGGGCGCGAACGCCACGGCCGCCGCAGCAGCAGCAGCTTGCGCGATCGGATTGAACGCGGAGGAGGACGCCGCCGCGCTTTCGTCGGGGCCGTCGCTCGACTTCTTCTGCGCGGCGCGGCTGGCCCCGTTGGCCGCGGCGCGGCGCCGCTCCTTGGTCGCCATGTCCATTTCCCGCCCAGAGAGTACTATGTACACGGCGTTTCACTATGGGAAGCCCAGGGAGAGGAGGGGAGGCGGGCGATTGCAGTTGAGTACTGAATTAAGCTAGTATATCGTTTTACCGTCGGGGTACAAAAGGTTTGCATGAATTGGACAAAACCAACGCATACAATGGACAATTCCATCCATCGCAAACTCGATGCCAAAATCGATATTTCGCCCTTTGCGTAGAAACAAAACCACGCTGCAAGTTGATTACTTTTATACTGCCTGGTCCACCTCGCCACCATCATCCGACCTTTCGTCGAGGTTCACTTGCTGAACATCCGTCAGAGTAAGTCGCCTGCAGCCGTATATGGCCTCGACGTCCGCGCACATCTCAGCAGTAAATTCTTCGTACGAGTGCGGCAAGTAGGAGGCGAGCAGGTTCTCGACAGCGGCCGGCAGCAAGGGACAAAGACCCGCCTCGTCACCGATATGGCTGTCCTCGTAGAGCTGCTGGGTGAACACGGGCGTGCCATCCTTCGCGTACTTCAGAAAGTGCTCGACGTGGAAGTAGAACGAGCGCGCGTCCTCCTCGCTTATCATGGCCACCTCCTCGACTAGACTCTTCTTCACGCACGCTTTGCTCTCGTCAGTGATGTCAGCCGTTGCCCGACGGCGCCAGAGTCTGCACTTGATCAGGCCGAAGATCTTCTCGAGCGGGTTTAGAAAAGGAGAGTAGGGTGGAAGGAACTCCATTCCAATCCACTGTGAGACGGCTTCACCGCGCAAATAGTCGACCACGATCGAGCGATGGTGCATGTTCGCGTTGTCGAGCACAAACGCGCGCTTCCAGGTCGTCAAGCTGGGTGTCCGCACCATGTAGTTCGCCATCATCTCCTTCATGAAC
>JAADYG010000354.1:0-31827 GCA_023338115.1 Phytopythium boreale
GCGCGGCGGCATCGCGTCCATGGTCCGCGCCGGCGTCAAGGCGATCGCGCGCGTGTTCAGGGCCTCGCCGCCGACGCAGGAGCAGCCGCGAGGCGCCACCCGCGCGTCGGACTGGGCGTTCCAGGCGGCGTTCATCGCGACGGAGGAGACCCACGACGCCGCGGGTGTTGAGGAGAGCTCGGCCGCCAACCAAGCCGAAGACATCGAGAGCGAGGGCGTGTGCGAGGAAGACAATGAAGATGACGCGCCGCTCGATGAGCCCGACAACGACAACGACAGCGGCAACGCGAGCGACAACGAGGCGGCTGAAGCGCCCAAGGCGGCTCTGGACAACGGTGACGTGGCTACGGTGACGCACCCTGCCGAGGCCTCCGCTGTCTACGCCTTCCTCTGCATGCTCGACATCGCAGACGTCCGCCTCAGGCGCGTTCTGGCCGAGAAAGCGACGCTCGAGACCGAGGCCAGCGAGCTCAGGCGTCGTGTCGAGACGCCGACGGTGCGAGCACTGAACAGATCAAGCGGCTCGAGGCCCAGCTACAAGAGAGCCGCGCACGCGAGTACGACTTGCGAGCCCAACTGCGTCGGCAAACTGACCTGACGGAGCAGTACAAGGCCGATCTGAAGAGCAAGCTGAACACCACGAGAGTCCAGTACGAATGGCTGCTGAAGACGACCAGCGCGGCCAATGCGAAGCTGAGGGAGGACGCAGTGCGCCTCGAGCTCCGGGTGGCTGACCTCGAAGCTGACCTCGAAGAAGCTACCGCGCGACCAAACGCGGACGTGGAGTTCCTCTTGGCACGTGCCAGCGAGCTGGAGCTGGAACTGGAGGCAGCGTACGCTCGGCTCAACGAGAAGCCAGCGCTCGACCGCGAGCTTCCAGCCTCCGATCTCGCGCTGGGGCTTGAGACAGCGGATGCTCCACTGGAGGAACAAGAGGCGGACCTCGCGTTTGAGTCGATCGAGCTGGAGATGGTGCGCGACATGGCGCAGAAGCAAGCGCAAGAAGCGGCAGAGGTCCGCGAGTTTCGAGAGATCGAGTTGCAGCTCGAGCTCGAGGCCGCAACGACAAAGGCGCCGGCGTCGGCAGTAACCACAGCGGTGGTTCCTACAGCAGTGACGACAGCCGTCCAGGCGACTCAGACGCCTGCAACAGTCGGAGGCACCACGGTGGGTCGACCAGCAGCGACGCCCTCCATCGACTCCGCCATTTGTGGTGCCCCTGTCCGGTCGACTGCACGTGCTCACTCGTCGGCTCGAGCTACCGCGTCGGACGTTCCCCCGCGAGATCGTCCGCGGCAGCAGCAACCGCAGCAGCGTCAACAACCGGCATTGACGGCGGCATCGGAAGATGTTCAACAGCGCACGCGGCGCACGCAGCGCGATCGCAGTCAGAAGATGACGACCAGTTTGACCAACAGACCGCACTGGAAGTAGGTATTGCGCCTTCGTATCCCCCAGCTTGGCTGGTGACTATCCTGCGATCGCACCGTGGCGCTTCGGGCCAGAGCACCCGACGCCTCAGATCTCACCGTGGCACGCGGCGCAGCCGAGTCCATCAACGAGCCACCCGACCACAGCGACCAACGTGAACATAGTACAACCAAGAAACCACAACCAAGCGACCGACTGACCGGCCGATCAGGACCTGCAGCAGGCGACAAGTGCCGAACGAGCTTCAGGGGCTGACCGCATCGCATTCTACGTGCAGACGGCGACGAAGCCTTCTCTCTCGACCCCCAATACCAAGACATGACGACGACGGCGCCGAACTCGGCAACCAATCACAGCGCGGGCTACGACCGCACGCCCCACCATTTATTTGTTGCCGTCGACCTCGCCTCGGACGCATCGACGCGCACCAACTACACCAGGAGTTCGCACTCAGCGAACCTGATCGTGTGGCGGCACCCACACCCGATCCATCGTAGCCTTAGCGGACGGACCGCCACCTCTTTTCGATTTCGTTCTCATCCATTTTCTTTAGCAAGAGCTGACACGAGCCAGCAAGAACAGCAGCAGACAGCTTGACACCGCGCTTTCCCTTCCGTTCTAATCTCCTTGAAAGTAACTTACTGCAACCGCTCGCATCATTTGAGGACTCGTCTTGTTAATCTCGTGGCGGTGAGGATTGGGTAAACGCGTTCTTCTGTCAGGCGGTCGCTCACTGCTGGTTGCACTCGGCGGGCTTCTCATCCGTCGGAGCCGTCGGCGCGGCGTTCAATGCGGCTATCCGCCGCCGCCACTTGGCGACGATCCATTGGACCCAGGCGGCCGCAGCACCGCACGAGCTGCGATTCCGTGACACGTCGCTGAACGCTGGGATGGCTGCGGCCGCTCTGCACTCGGACTTCGTCATGCTCGAGTGGATTCGCGATCAGCGACCGGAAGCCCCCTTTGCGACGCAATCCCCGTGGTGGTCTATGCGTGCGCCGGAGCGGCCAACGCGAATAATCTCGAAGTGCTGCAGTGGTTCAGCATGGTGTATAGAGGCTCAAATGCGAATGCGACGATGCCGGCATAGACGTAGGGCCGTCCTGAAGTGCGTTGTCTTGGCTTCGAGAGAGCGGGGTACCATCACGCTGAAGTGACTCGACTGGTCGGAGGACAGCGTGGGACCGATCTAGCGTGCAGCCAACAGCAGCAATCACTCGCCGAAGGTGAACGTGATGCATGAAGCCATCCTTGATTTACATATAGGAGCTTTGGTGCTTTCAGTATCCACAGATCGCACGTACCGGTCTTCGAAGCATGAAACAGGTTGCAGCGCTCAACGTCTTGACGCTACTCACCACAGTTGACACTTGTCGCGCGGGTTCATGGAGGACCCCGCGGGGCACGAGAACACGCGCGCGAACTCGCCTGAGTTCATGACGGCGCCGTTGACCCGCCACTTCTCGGGCGAGTGCGGGTCGACCGCGAGCCGCTGGATCATCGCGGCGTCGCTCGCCTTGGCGCAGAAGGCCTGCGCGAACGACACGAAGAACAGTTTGTCCGCGTCCGTCGACGACAGCGTTGCTTGCCGTTCGTCGCTGTCGTCGTCGCTGTCTTCCTCGTCCGCGCTGTCTTCGTTAGTCTGCGCGCTCGTGGCCATAAACTGCTTGAACGCTCGGAACGAGAGCTTCAGCCCGCCGTTGTCCGCGATGTTCTCCCCCAACGTGTAGTTCCCGTTCACGTTGCCCAACACCTTGGACGCGTCGAACGCGCTTGTGGTCGGGAACGCGCTGTACTGGTTCGCAAGGCAGGTCGCGCGCGTTCGGAACTCGTCGGCGGTCGCATTACTCCACCAGTCGCGAAGGTTGCCGTCGTCCGCGTAGAACCGGCCGGTGTCGTCAAAGCCGTGGGTCAGCTCGTGGCCAATGACGCTGCCGATAGCGCCAAAGTTGCGGGCCGGGTGGTTGCGACGATCGAAGAAGGGAGGCTGCAGGATGCCTGCGGGGAACACGATCTGGTTCGATGACGGAGCGTAGTACGCGTTCACCTCGGCGGCGCACATGAACCACTCGCTGCGATCCACTGGCTGCCCTATACGGTTCACCGCGCGCTCGAAGTCGAACTGCGCGAGTTTCTGCAGGTTGGCCGAGAAGTTGCCGGGCGTTAGCACAAAGGGCAAGTGGTTCACCGACGCCAGCATGGATGACTGGTGGCCGATCAGATTGGTGACGTTGCCGAGCTTCCAGAGCGCTTGCTGGCGAGTCGCCGCGCCCAGCCAGTCGAGCTTCTGCAGCTTCTTGTTCATGACCGCTTCAATTTGGGCGACCAATTGGTTCGCGAGCTCCCCACTCTCTCGGTCGAATCGCTTGAGCGCGTAGTACTTGCCCATGAGGTCGGGCAGACTGGAGGTCACGCGGCTCAAGCACACCTTCCAGCGCGCGCGGCGCTGCTTCTGCCCGCTAAGCGTCTGCCCGTAGAACGCGAATGCGGCGTCGATGAACGGGTCTGACAGCTGCGAGGCGAACGCGCGGACGTAGTTGTACGTGAGGATCACCTGGAGCGACTCGAGTGACGTCGTCGCGTTTGTCACGAGCTGCTCGGTAGCGGCAAAGAACGACGGCGTCTCCATGATGAGTGAAGTAGCAGCCGTGCCATTTGTGAGCTTGGGGGTGACCCCCGTGCCGTTGAGGAACTCGCCCATCAACAACGGATACGACTTGATGGCGTCCGCAACCGCGACGAGGTTGTACGTCTTGGTCGGGTCCTTCAGCTGCTCCTTGGGCACAAACAGCGCGGCTAGCTTCTGCTCGAACGCGATGATCATCTCGGCGTTCTCTGCGGCGTCCGCGGCGTCCCACCCGATCAAAGTGAACATGTTTGTGATGAACACGCGGAAGTCGGAGGCGATCGTGTCGAACTTGTCCGCGTCCAGGTAGTACTCGGGGTCCGGGAGCGACAGTCCGGTCTGGGACGCATACAGCGCGTACTTGGTGGCGTCGCGTTCGTCTGCGTAGACGCCCAGCCCAGTCAGGAAGCTCGGCCCAGTCTGCGAGATCTCGCCGGCGAGGCGGAAGAGCTGGGCCTTCGACTCGGTCATGGCGATCGCCCGCAGCGTCTTCTCGAGCGGCGTGTAGCCCATGGCGTTGATGGCGCCCATGTCCATGCACGAGCCGAAGAGCTCGCCCACGTACGGCCAGTAGTCGTCGCTCACGATCTCGCGCAGCGCGCGCTCGTTCTCGTCCTGCACCGTCGTGAACGACAGGTAGACGCCCATTTTGTCGGCCGGGATCTCCGTGTCGCGCACCCACGCGCCGCAGCTGAACTGGTAGAAGTCCTCGCACGGGTCCGTGGCGCCGTCCATGCGCTGCGCCACCTCGAGGGGCAGCACCTTCAACAGGTGCGCCGCCGTGGCTGCGTTCCCGGAACCCCGCGCCTCGTCCGAGGCGTCGACCACCTGCACGTTGCGGCTGCCGTGCACGACCATGTACACGAGCAGCAGGAAGAGCGCGGCCACGCCGCCCAGCGAGCTCACGAGCCACACGCGCGTGCGCTGGCGCTGCGCCGCCGCCGCCACCGGCGACATCATGAGCCGGTCACGCTCGTCCTCACCGTCGTCCTCCCGCCCCATCGCCGCCCGCGGAGACGCGCGCACGTCCACCGAGGAGGAAAACGGAGCGGCCTTTGCCGGCTTCTTCTTCGTGCCAATGTCCATCAGGGAAGAAGCGCGGCGGCGGTGGCGTCCTTTCTTCTTGTTTGGCTGACTGGGTTTCCCTTTGCGCGTCTTGGTGGTGTCTTTTCCGCGGTGCCAGGCGGATCTGTGCCGCGTTAAGTGCGCATCTGAACGTTTTGTTCGTGTGTTAAGTGCGGTGGCTTGACTAAGTGCGGTAACTGGACTAAGTGCAGATGCGATCTTGAAACGACGCCAACGTATCACCAAGATGGCCATCTAGTCGACATGACAGCGATTGTATTGCTCCTTGTTTGCCGGCGTCGCCCGCGCTAGTTCGCGGTAGCGGCTCTAAGGACGCCAATCCCACGACGCAATTACACCATGAGCGCCGGGTCTTTCCGCTTGTGGGCCGTTGACAACAACGACTCGTTCGCTTCCCCGCCTGGTTCCTGCGTCACGAACGCGGGTAAACAGCGCTCGGCCACGTTGTTCAGCAGTCCGCGGTCGAACGGGTTCTCCTGTTGCCCGTGGTCTCCGTCGCACCTACCATGCTGGTGACTATGACCATGACCACCGTGACCATGACTGTGACCATGGTCATGACCGTGGCTCGGACCGTGTCGTCCCTGGTGCTGATACCGGTGTGCGTTGATAACCTCATTGGTCGTCAGGTTTCGCGCCGTCAGGTACACGTGGAACCCGAACAGATACGCCACTGGAACGAACAAGCCGCCGATATAGATCGCGCAGAGCGGTAGCCACCACACGTGAAGGCCGTGAGTCAGCTGCCACGCGCGGAACAGCACGATTTCCATCGCGACCAGGTTGACCACGAGCGCGCCAACAAACGCCATGAACACCACGTAGTTGTCACGCCCGATACAGTTGTCCACGAACGGGCAGCTATTATACAATACTGACCGTTAGCGAAGATAAATGCGCATACCAGGCATCCACACACCAAAGCATCACGTACTGGTGGTCGAAGACGTGCACGCAGGTCTTGCAGACGCGACAGTGCTTGGCGCGTAGCGGACGCTGCACGTGGCAGCTGTGGCACAGTGGCTGCTCCATCATTCGCAATCGCTGTGCGTCGTCGGTCTCTCCATCCAGCTCGCCATCACCGTTATCGTCGCTCTGGATCAACGCATTGGTCACCTCTGAATACGCGCGCTTCCATTTCTCGTCCTTACTCACGTCGCCCGGGCTCGAGAGCACCGTGAGCGCGAAGAACACCCAAGTCAGCGCGTTCCACGCGAGATGTGGAACGCAAAAGCCCGATAGCTCCGGGAACTTGCGCATGAGCACCGTCACGTACAGCATCGTGGCAAGTGCCGCGTTCGCGAGCGCAAAGTGATACGGCGCACGGCTGCGCTCCCACATGGCCATCAGGTTCCACCACTGGCGGCCGGTCATGCGCTTGGCCAGGTATCTCTCTACTAAACGGTATCCCTTGATCTTTGCGAGCGCCAGCGGTGAGCGTCCCTGCTTGTCTTGGGCCGTGATGTCAGCGTCCAGCTCTTCAACAAGGAACTGCACGGTCGCGAGCGCGCCGCGCATGGCCGCGAGATGCAACGGAGTCATGCCAAAATTATCAGGAGCATCCGAGGAGAGCCCCAAGTACTGGAACACGGCTACGATCTCGGTCGCACCCTTGTAGGCCGCCCAGTGGATGGCACTGTCGCCGTCGGCGTCCACGAGTGTCAAATCCGCGCCGTGCTTGACCAGAAAGAGAACGAGCAGAGGGAACCCATTCTGCGCCGCGATAAGCAGTGGCGAGCGCCGCTTCAACGCGTCCACCGTGTTAACACCGACGCCCAGCATCAAGATCAGCGCACGTACGGCAGCAAGGTTGCCGCTCGCACACGCCCAGTGGATCGGGTGCAGCCCAACCCGGTCCGGCGGCAGGCTCGGCGCGTCCATCGGCACGTCCAGAGAGCTCAAGTACTCGAGGAACGCGGCATTACCACGTTGAGCGACCCAGTGCGCTGCTGTATGACCCGCCGCGTCATGCGAACGCGCCAGATCGACGCCGTAGAGCGTCACCAAGTGCTGGAAGCGCGGCAGGTTCCCCTGTTTGGCGCAGTCAAACAGCTCCTCCAGCGGTGAGGCGGTTGCCACCGTCGATTTCCCGGCGCCCGAGGGCCTGTCTGACTGTGTTATGTCCCCGTCATGCTGTTGTTGCTGCTGATCCCCCTGGATACGACTGCTGGTGTCGCGGGTGTTGCCGTTGGACAGAGTGAGCAACGGTGGCTTGTCGTGGCGCTCGAATTGGCCGTCAGCGGACTCCGAGTGGGAATCAGGCGTAACCGGAGGGATCGGCGGGTCAACAGCTACCTCCGGCGTTGCTGTCATCATTGCCGGCGCAGGATCGCGTCTAATGGCGTGAGGTCCGTGCCTTCTTCCCCCGAGTTCTCGCTGCTTGCGATTCCCTGTTCGAATGTATCGGAAAGTCGGGTGGGTGTTGACGACGAAGGAATGCGAGAGTACCGTGCCCGTCGGAAAAATACGTTCGCAATGGGTTCATACTCTTTTCATCCAATCAACGTACTTGATTCGCTAACAATATACTAATCGATATTGGATTGGTTGAAAAAGGTTGAGTGGTGCCGTCGACTCGCCGTTTCGACACATTTTCAGGACAGCCAAGGTCGGGAAGGAATGGCGGGCAAGCGGAAGCGCTCGCAGGCTGCGGAGGGCGCGCGCGCGGTGCAGCAGCAGCCGCAGCAGCAACAGAAGAAGCAGCAGGCGGCTAGCAATGCCGGCGGCAACGTCCAGGGCAAAAACAAGAAGCGCAAGCACGACAGCAGCAGTGCCAAGGCGAAGAAGGCGGAGGTTGCCTCCCCGCCGGTCGCGGCGGTGGCCGGCTCCAACTGGCTGGCGCTCAAGGCCAAGATCCAGCAGAAGGACAGCAAGTTCCGCGCGGGAGACGTGAAGAAACACGACCTGGACGTCAAGGCGCAGAAACAGCGGATGAAAGAGCAGAAGCTCCTGCAGAAGAAGCACGCCAAGACGACCGAGTGGATCGACAACTCCAAGATCGTGGCCATGGACTGCGAAATGGTCGGCGTCGGCCTGTCGGGCAAGACGAGTGTGCTCGCGCGCTGCAGTATCGTCGGCTACGACGGCAAGGTGCTGTACGACAAGCACGTGCGGCCCGTCGAGAAGGTGACGGACTTCCGCACGCACGTGAGCGGCATCCGGTCGCGCTCGCTGAAGAAGGCCATCCCGTTCGCCCAGGTGGGTCTTTGCTTGGCTCATGTGTGTGTGGATACTGGTGGGCAGTTGACTAATTAGCTCTACGTACGATACAGTGTCTTAAGGAGGTGGGCAAGCTGCTGGACGGCAAGATGGTCGTCGGCCACGCGCTCAAGAACGACTTTAGCGCGCTCATGTTCACGCCGCCGCGCAACATGATCCGCGACACGGCCCATTACAGACCGTACATGCGCCGGAAGATGAACGGAACGGTGCGTTGTGTAGTGCTGCACGTGGTGATCGGGGACCTCTGGTCAAGGCTGACGGGAGTGTGAACGTGTGTTGTGATGCAGAAACTGTACCCCAAGTCCCTCAAGCACTTGGCGGAGGAGTTCCTCGGGATGGAGATCCAGGGCGGCGAGCACGACTCGGTACGTTGACTCGGCACCATGCTCACTACGCCATTTCGTTCTCTCGCTGACATGGCCGAACGACTGCAGGTGGAGGACGCGCGCGCGACTCTAGAGTTGTACAAGCGCGAGCAGTACGCGTGGGAGAAGTATCTTCGCACGCACAAGACGGCTGGCTCGCTCGTGGGTGTCGCGCCGCCGCTCCCCAAGGCCGCCGAGACGGATGCCAACGCGCAGAAGAAGGCGGCGCTCGCCAACGCGCTCGGAGAAAGCGATGACGACGACGACGAAGCTGGAGGCAACGCAGCGATGGTCATCCCCGACTCGAAAGAACTGGCCATTATGGAGTACGGAGAGTGACGAGGTACCGTACTGTAGACAGACTGGGCAGGAGAGTTAGGGTCGCTTGTCGAATTAGGGAAGGTGGATTGACTGCGAGGAGAGAATCCATAATATGGCTGCCCTATTTTATTTTGAGCCCTATCACCAAAACAAGGATCGCCATGTTATCAAGTTAGGGATGCCCTATTTCCGTATATGGCGCTCTAATTAGGGTCCCAATTTGCGTTTCTGCGAGTAGGTTTTTTGTGCTGACCGCATAAAACCTTTGCGCTTCACGGGCCACTCACCTGACTAAAACCTTGGTATGCGTAAGTAGATAAGGTTTTATTCCTTATCCCATCCTCCGACAGAGCAATGCCTGCCTCATTTCAGCTTTCGACACTCCCAGTAACACATCGAGCCATGCGCCCGTGTGAACATGCCATTGATCTGTATCTCTGCGTGTATGTTCTAGCTTAATCCTCGCGCCTCTTTTACCAGCTGCCAGTGCGTTCCTCAGCGCTGCGTTCTCTTCGGGGATGAAAGCGCTGGGGAGCTAGTTGCGTCACCTCCGTAGTTAAAAGTGAGGCGAAAAGCGAAGTCCACTGGCCGTCGCGCGCGCGTCGTCTCTCCGACTTGGCTGACCTCTTAACCGAGCGATTTGGCTGTCGAGAGGCGGCACGCTCAGCGTCCCAGAAGCAGACGAGGAGGGAGGGCTTCCCGCTCCCCCTTCGTATGAGTCGCCGGCGTCCGCGCGAGGTCTTGTGTGTCCGATTCATTTTCGGATCCGCTCGCGCGGGCGCTGACGCCGTCTTGGCGTTGAAGACCGGCGGTCGATGGTACATCATCTCATAGCACGAACGTTGTTGTGTGTGTACGTGTTGCTTGTACTGTATCGAAGCGGTCGATTGGATCGATCAATTGTGCACTATTTTACTTTCCATCAGCGGTTTCTCCATGCTGCTGGTGATATACGCAGTGCAGAAACCAATTGCGATGCGAGAGGAGCTCAATACGGCGCCGCGTCTTCTCCTTCCGCGGTGAGCGCGGCGCCTGCGTCTCCTGTGGCATCCACACCATTACTACTGAAAAGACAGACTGCATGTGTCGAACTCCTGCACACTTGTGCAGCGAATAAATGCGACGGTATGCGACGGAATGAAGTTGAACTCGCCGCCTATGCAGCGCCGCTCGTGCGCGTCCGCTTTGAATCAAAGCCTTTGACGCGCATCTATGCGAAAATGAAGGGCACGATTTAATAGGCACGCTTCGGAGCTGAAGGCATCCACGACGACAACGACACGGCGCGTCATGTTTACAGTGTAGTTGAACCTTGGCCGGGGTGAGCGGGGAAAAGAAGGACGCGAGAGGATGAATCCTGCCGCCGCGACTCGTTTTCTGGGTGCACCGCTCTTTGTCATCGCTGGTTCTGCATTCAAGGCGCATGCGCAACGCATCAGATTCCGTCCCTCGCGCGCGGCGTTTGCTCCCACTAAGCGAAACTACACTATTGTAACTGTAGCGCCCAGACCAAGCAGCAGGCAAACACTTCGTGGTGTACGCGGACAGTAGTACTGTATGCCGCTTGATCACACGCGCGCTCGCCAGCCGTCACGGACAAACAGAGCGACGCGCATCCGCAGGCTGTAAACTCTGACGGTGTGGCATGCTCGTGATGCGCACCGCTCCTACCTCGTCGAGGTTGCTTGCTTGGTGATCCCGATGCCACTATGTTCGAGTGTGGGCCAGACCTCTGGAACACGATAGCCGCCTCGTTCCCAGCGTAAACGCGTCGAGGAATAAGAAACGGCGCGGTTTGTCTTGGTTTTCGTATGGAGCGAGAAAGGACGACATGCTCGGGGCGGGGGGACCTACTTCAACCACCGCCATTCACGAACACGGCGGGCGCGGGGCCGCGCTCAGTCCACCGCCACAGGAACACACCTGCGCAGAGAAGGTGACACCCCTTCTTCCGCCAAATTTGAGTCGGGATGTCGCCCCTCCTCGTCCCCCCCGTTTCCCTCCACTTCAGCCGGCGTTGACTTGCACACTTTGCAATCTGCCGCGCGACTGGCAACACCAAGCGAGAAGCAAGGGCAAGCTCTTCCGCCCTTCCTTCCCTATATATAAACCCCGAGAGAGGCCGGCATTACCTTTCTGTACCTGCAACCATGGGCGACGACTCGTCGAATGTCAAGGCGCAGTGCGCGCGCGTGCTCGCGGACCTCAAGAAGTGGAACCAGAGCGAGCTGCTGGCGCTGATCGAGGCGGACGAGGACGCGCCGTGCTGGCAGCAGCTGCTGCACTTCGCCTCGTGGTACAAGGGCGGCGTCGACGCGTACCTGGCCAACGGCACGCGCTTGTACAAGGAGCTGCTTGGCGACCAGGCGTCGATCCTCAAGGGAGCCTCGAGCGACAAGCAAGAAGCTGCCGAGGAGAAGGACGTGTGGGACGACTGGGTGCCATCCGTGCCGGCGACGACCGAGGGTGAGCCGGCCGAGGGCGCGACGCTCGACTCGCGCTTCTTTGCGGACATGGAGGCGCACGGACTGGCCAACACTGATAAGCTGGCGCTCGTGATCGTCGCCGGCGGACTGGGAGAGCGCCTGGGGTACCAGGGCATCAAGCTTACGCTCCCCGTCGAGACACTGACGCGCACGAGTTACCTGAAGGCGTACGTGCAGCACATTCGCGCGCTCGAGACCGATTACCACGAGCGTGTTGGCAAGGAGACGCGCATTCCGATTGCCATCATGACGTCCGACTCGACGCACACCGCGACGCTCAACTTTCTGCAGGAGCACGCGTTCTTCGGTCTTCCGGACGGACAGTTAACGCTCATCAAGCAAGAAAAGGTGCCGTGCCTCGACGTCGTTGGCGATGCCGACAGTCTTCGCCTCCGCCTGGTGCTCGGAGCCGACGGAAAGGAGCTCATCATGAAGCCGCACGGTCATGGTGATGTCCACTCACTGCTGCACTCGTCCGGACTGGCGCGCACGTGGGCCGCTCAGGGAAAGCAGTACGTGCACTTCATCCAGGACACCAACCTGCTCATCCTCAACAGTGTGCTGCCGCTTCTCGGAGCGTCGTTGACCCACAATTGGGCCTTCACCTTCACGACTGTTGCGCGCAAGGCGAAGGATGCCTCGGGTGGCATTGTGCGCTTCGTTGATCCGACGTCAAACGGGCGATCGGTGCTCTTCAACGTGGAGTACCACGAGATCGACCAGTTCCTGCGCACGCGTGCCAAGGATGCGTTCCCGGACGGCGATGTCAATGATCCGGCCACGGGCTACTCTCCATTCCCGGGCAACATCAACCACATGGCGATTGCGCTCGACCCTTACGTGCGGGTGCTCGAAAAGTCGTTTGGCTTCGTTCCTGAGGTGTTCAACCCGAAGTTCGCGGCTGGTGCCAACAAGCGCGCCTTCAAGTCGCCCGCGCGTCTCGAGTGCATGATGCAGGACTACCCGAAGCTGCTGGTGCAGTTTGCCAGCGCCAGCTCTGAGCACGTCAACTCGGCTACGGGTCACGTGTTGTTTCCTGCATCGCTTGTTTACTCGCCGTGCAAGAACGACGCCGCGAGTGCCAGCGACAAGGCGCAGCACGACATTCCCCCGCAGTGCGCTAGCTCGGCTGAACACGACCTCTTCGCCGTTAATCGCCAGCGACTGCGCGTGACTGGTGTTGCGCTGCCGAGTGATGCCGAAGCAAAGAAGACCGAGTGGCTCGGAATCCCTGTCGTCTCGTCAGCGCCGCAGATCGTGCTCAACGGTGGGTTCGCGACCACGCAGGCCGCCGTTGCGCAGAAGTTCCCTTCCCCGGAGAACGTCTCCATCTCGAGTCGGTCATCGCTCATCATCGAGGGCCGTGACGTTGTCGTGCGATCGCTGCAGCTCGACGGTGCGCTGCGCATCGTCGCATGCCCTGGCGCCCATGTCGACGTGCGATCACTGCGTGTCGAGAACGCCGGCGTTAAGTACGAGCCCATTGTGGACGAAGAGAACGCTAGCGCCGTCGATGCCATGCGCGGCTACCTGCTCAAGCAGGTAGCCGTGCGTGAGTTGCGCTTCGACACCCCCGGCGAGTACGTCGTCGACGAGGCCAGCGCCTAATCTCGCGGTCGTCCACCGAGCAACTCCACCCCTCAGCGTCCATGCCGCGCTCCGTCATTCAACACAAAGAAAGCCCAGCCAAACGGCAGCACATAGACGACAATGACACGCACACAGACACCTGCAAACTCCCAGCGTGTATCGGTCGGGTTGGTTTTGCTCAACAATGTGCATGCAATCAATACGTTCTGTAGTAAGAGTTAGAGTATGTGTTCCATAGGAATATAGACAACAAGAGTACATACGTGTACATCAAGGGTATCATCCTCCCATGACCTGAACAAACGGCGTTCGACACGACACCACCCTACTTACGGGCGGTCTCCCGTACATGTAGTAAAATGATGTGATTGTGTGGCCGCCGCTTGCAGCTGCAGCCTTGCTGTCGTCATCGTCGGTCAGCGCAGCAGCTTACTGCCAGGTAGCGCACAGGTAGAGCGAGCCGTCCCCATGGCTCCCGGTCGCGCGCACTACTTTCCTCACTCTCCGCATTCCCTACCGGTGGAGCCACCGCACTCTACTCCACGATGGGCGCCGGAACCTCGACGGAGCTTCCCATGAGCGAGACGGACTTCGAGTCCTACCGCGGGCGGCGCTACACGCAGGAAGTGCCCGACTCGCGGGACGGGACGTACGGGCCGACCTACTTCACGGACCACCGGGACGTCGACGAGTCGATGCAGACGCTCTACCACAACTTCCTGCACGGCTGGAGCCTCGAGGAGGGCGCGCGGCCGTGCTACGGCACGCGGCAGGTGGACCCAGCCACGGGCAAAGTGGGCGCATACGCGTGGCTGACGTACGAGCAGGTGAAGCGCAGGTCGGGCGCGATCGCGAGCGGGCTGTCGGCGCTGGCGGGGCTCAAGCGACAGGACTGCGTGGGCGTGTTCAGCAAGAACCGCGTCGAGTGGTGCCTGGCCATGCACGCGAGCGACCGCATGGCCTACGTGCTGGTGCCTCTCTACGACACGCTCGGTCCGGACGCCGTGTCCTTCATCCTCAACCACACGGAGCTCTCGGTGCTCTTCTGCGCGCAGGAGCAGTTCCACGTGGTCATGGACTGCGCGGCCAGCTGCCCCGCGCTCAAGTACGTCGTGCAGTTCGAGCCGGCCACGAGCGAGCAGCGGCACGTGGCGCTGCAGCACAACCTCGTGCTCAAGTCGCTGGACGACGTGGAGCTCATGGGCCGCGCCGAACCGCTCCCTGCAGACCCGCCGCTGCCCAGCGACATCTCCACGCTCTGCTACACGTCGGGCACGACTGGTGACCCCAAGGGCGTGATCCTCACGCACCGCAACTTGGCCATGTCGAGCGAGATCGTCGGCGCGCGCCTAGGGGCGTCGGGCGAAGACGTGCACCTGTCGTACCTGCCGCTGCCGCACGTGTTTGAGCGCTCCATCAACGCTGCCTTCATGCGCAACGGCGGCGCCATCGGCTTCTACCAGGGCGACGTGCTGTTCCTGATGGAGGACATGGCCGTGCTGCAGCCGACTGCGTTCGTGTCGGTGCCCCGGCTGTTCAACCGCGTGTTCGACAAGATATCCCAGGGCATGGCGGCCACCAGTGGGCTCAAGAAGCTGCTCTTCGACCAGGCGTACGCGGCCAAGAAGGCTGGCGGCGTCGTGCACAAGGAGCACAAGTTCTGGGGCGCGCTGGTGTTCGGCAAGATGCGCCAGGTGCTCGGTGGCCGCGTGCGCGCCATCGTCTCGGGCTCGGCACCGCTCTCGCCGGAGGTGAAGGAGTTCATGAAGATCGTCTTCTGCTGCGACGTGATCAAGGGTTACGGGCTCAGCGAGACGTCCGCCGCGCTGTCACTCGCGTCGCCCGAGATGTCCATCGGCGCGCACGTCGGCCCGCCGGTCGACAACATGCTCGTGTGGCTCGAGGACGTGCCCGAGATGAACTACACGAGCAACGACAAGCCGCGGCCGCGCGGCGAGATCCTGTGCAAGGGCCCCAATGTGTTTGTGGGCTACTACAAGGCGGACGACAAGACCAAGGAGGCGATCGACGAGGAAGGCTGGTTCCATACCGGCGACATTGGCTGCTGGAACGCGGACGGCACGCTGAGCATCATTGACCGCAAGAAGAACATCTTCAAGCTGTCGCAGGGCGAGTACGTTGCCGCCGAGAAGATCGAGGGCGTGTACCTCAAGAGCAAGTACGTGGCGCAGATCTTTGTGTACGGCGACTCGTTCCAGAGCTGCCTGGTCGCGATCGTCGTGCCCGACCCGGAGGTGGCTGAGGCCTGGGGTGTCGAGCACGGACTGGTGCGCGAGCACGCGACGGCCGCGCAGCTCGCCGCCCACAACGAGGCGTTCAAGAAGGACGTGCTGGAGGACATGGCGCGCACGGCCAAGGCGGCCAAGCTGCGCGGCTTCGAGCGCGTCAGGAAGGTGCACTTCCACCCGGGCGCCTTCACGATGGAGGCCGGCTTCGTCACGCCCGCTTTCAAGCTCAAGCGCCCGCAGCTCAAGGAGTTCTTCCTGCCGCAGACCAACCACATGTACGAGGAGCTCAAGTAGGGCGCCCCAGGTAGGGCGGGCGTGGATGAGGCGATGCGATTTGGTGGGGAAGCGGTGGGAAGCATGGATAATTGGACATTTCTACAGGTACTGTAGCAACGACATACACGTTTGGTCAAACGTACGTGCTACTGTTCATTCCGACGCATTGCCGGTACCATGCAATGCATTCGAGAACTCTCTGTGCTCGCGACATTCGATGGCCCTTCGCTGGTTCATAAGAGAGTCTGCTGCCATACAATAGCAGTTCGAACACTCTTGATGTTCTCGATTGCCCAGTGACTTGTCCTGTCGAGCATTAGTGTCGGCGTTGGGAATGTGGCATCTGCGACAGGAATGCATGTCAGTTGAAGTGGCTGACGTTTATCGGTTCGACTGTTGCGAAATGAGGGTCGAGTATTCTGGATCAAAGGTTTCGTCACGAGGGATACAAACTTTGGGTTATCGCTAGAGCGCACATCGCAAATAACCTTTCTTCTGGAATAATTATCAGATACATGACCTCCGATTCGACAACCTTCGAGACAACAGCTCGCAATTAACTTCTCGGGGTGTTTGTTCGCGCCCTCGCCACCAGCTCATTCCGCAATTTACCACGAGCAATACAAGCCGACAAGACAAGCAGTCTACTAGATCAAACCTATCCAAGCCAACCATGTTCAGCACCTGGGACCTCGTCCGGCCGCGGTACTGGTACCCCATGTTCACGCTCGAGCAGTCCATGATGGAGCTCGACATGGCGGATCGCATGTTCGCTCCAGTGCATCCAGCGTTCTCGCCTTTTGGACGCGGTACAATAATGGCTCCTCCATCGCTGCTGCGCGATCGTGTTGCTGGCTTTCCCTTCCACGACGACGATGAGGACGACTTCTTCCGCGATCTGCCCAAGATGCGTCCGCGCAAGCCAGAAGAGCAGCAGCAGGAGCGACAGAAGAAGATCCAGCCGACTGGTGTGCAATCTGAAGCGCACGACCAAGAACAACATGCAATTGCTCAAGCCAACGCACAGTCTGCTCCAGCGTCTACGACCAACGACGACGGTCAAGGCAACGCCGACACCAGCCGCGGGTTCTCGTCCTACTCGTTCAGCAGCTCGTCCGTACTCGACGACAAGGGTCGTCGCGTCACGAGCACTCGCCGTCGCTACGAGGACTCGACCGGCCGACTTAAGGCGCTGCACGAACGCGCGGTGGACGGCAAGAAGCTGCGCACGATGTGGAGCCGGCAGCACAAGGACGACGAGGGCGTGCACAAGAGCGTGTGCTCGGGCGGCAGCGCGGAGGAGTTCGAGGAGATGTGGGCGTCCACGCCGTTCGGCGAGGCGCAGACCAAGTCGATGGAGGGCGGAGACGCGAGGAAGGAGGACGCGTCGGAGCCAACGAAGAAGCTGGAGGTGCCGAAAGAGAAGAACGAAGCTGGCGAAGTTATGGAGCAGGATAAGCCGTGAGCGAAGGGGAATACCGCTGTGATGAGGGTGCATGTGACGATAACGCCGTAATGAAAGACTGTCAGTTGTCAGTCCCTTTATATAACCAAGCAGCCCCGCCACCACCACTACCTTTTGCCTCCTCTTGTGCTCACACGGGGCTCGCGTCCGACCACTGGCGCGCAAGTTGCGCCCGCGCCTTGGAGCGCACGCCGTTGCTCGACGGCTGTTCGCCGTCGCGCTCACCGATGGGCGTGATCGGGTCCACGGCGATCGTCAGCGACGGCCGCTCCGCCTCCTGTTGCTGCTGCTGCTGCTTGTCCGCCAGCGTGCGGCTGTTCATGCTGCGCGTGCTGCTGCCAAACCCGACGAGACGTCCGGCGTCAACGCGCAGCTCCGACAACGTCACGCTGCGGCCACCGAGCGGCGGCGCTGCCTCCGACCCACCGGCACTACTAAGCCTCCCTAACGACGACGCGCGGCGCGACCCGCCACTGGCTGTAGTGCTGGTAGGAGCCCCGCCACTTGGAGGGAACAGGTTGAGTTCGTGCGAGCGCAGCACCTCCTTGAAGGCGCGCTCGCGCGACGCCATCACCTCCTGGATCCACACGGGCACGCGCGGCACGCGCTGCATGGCCACGTACGCGAGCGCAATGAGCACGTGCTCCAGTAGCAGAATAATGAGCATGCGCCACGCCACATGCAGGCAGCCGAAGTCCGGTCCGAACACGAAGTCCTCGAGCGTCTTGCCCTGCTTCTCCAGCTGGTGCTCAATGTCGCGCACGCACGTCTCGTCGAAGAACTCGAGCGCGCCCGTCGAGATGCAAATCAGCAGCACGTTGACCGCCACGGCGATGTACGCGTAGGACGTCAAGATGCCCTTCCACGCGCCAATGCCGTTCGCGCGCCGCGGCACCGGCCGCTTGAGCGTCTTGCACAGCCGAAAGCCGTCCGTGCGGCCCTTGAGCGTGTTGATCGCGAAGCACGCGAGCGGCATCGGCGGCCACAGGATCGAAAACATGACCGTGAAGCCGAACTGCACCGTCAGCACGTGGAAGTCGTCGTACGGGTCGAACGCGTCCTGCTCGCTGTCGAACAGGATCTCGCGCGCCTTCTTGTTCAGCACCTCGATCTCCGACGGAGTGTACTCGAGGTACCGCGCGTGCAACTTGTTGCCAAACTGCGCGCCGCGCTTGTCGTCATCATAGTCGAGCGCGCCGAGAATCTTCATCGACCCGGCCTCCAACACGCGCTTCTGCGCCTCCGCATCCGCTCTAGCACGCGCAAACTCGCGCTGCCAGCGCACGAGGACCGGCACGACGAGCCCCATGACGATGTTCAGCGACTGCGTCACGACGATCGGCGTGACGAACATGGCGCTTAAGTCGACGTGGTGCCTGTCGAACGTGAAGTAGCCGACGCACTCGATGCAGGCCGCGTCCTTGGCGCCGAGCGGACAAATGATGCACTGCCCGTGCTGGTCGACGTACGGCCCGAAGCAGCAGTTCATGGCGTCGCCGAAGAACATGTGGTTGAGCGAGTTCGTCAGGTAGTCGCCGAAGCCTGGGATGACGAACACGAACGCGAGCGAGAAGAACCACGTGTAGTAGTTGAGGAAGTCGAGGATGAAGAGCTTCCGGATGAGCGCCTTCTCGTACTGCTCCTCCGTGCGGTAGTTCTCCCAGTGCGTGAACAGCTTGCCCATCTTGGTCACGACCATGTTCCACTGGATCACATCCACAAACAGTCCGAAGACGATGCCCTCGAGCAAGATGAGGAACCACTGCGTCGAGAAGATGTGCCCATCCGGATACGTCGCCTTGAGCATCTCGTAGATCGTCACCCACACGGCCACAAGCACCAGCATGATGACTGTCTGCAGCAGCATGAACAAAAACACGCAGAAGTACTTGGGCAGCCGGCGCCACGCCGGGTACACAAGCTCCGTGTAGCCCGTGACCGGATTCACGCGCTTCTCGCCGTGGAACCGCTTGTTGGGGTACTCGATCTGCTTCACGTGCAGCTTCTGATTCCACTCGTACTGCATGCACGCGTTCTCGCGCTCCCAGCACTTGAGGAACGAGAACGACCACACGACCGAGACACCGAGGCCCCAGAACGGCAGGATCCGCATGTACATCTCCATGGGCACGAGGTGGTGCAGCAGCTGCACGGCGATGCCCAGCAGCGCAATGGGCACGAGCGCCTTGTTGTAGAAGCCGAGAAACGCGAAGTAGTACGCCACCTTCTCGCCAAAGTTGTAACGCAGCGAGCGCACAATCTTCTGGTCCTCGTGCGCGTGAAAAAAGCGCCACGAGACGACCCAGCGCGCGATCAGCGTGTCCGTGACGCTCTTGTTGTGCATGGGGAACATGTCGTGGATCCACATGTCGCGCGCCGACAGGTTCGCGCGCTGCTCAATGATATAGTCGACAATCTCCACGCGCTCGGCGGGCGTCAGCGGCTCGTTGCGGCGCTGCGCCACATCCTGTTCCATGTCCACCACCGCTCCATGCTCCATCCACAGGTGCGCTCGGAACCGCGTCACGTGGGCGTGCACGACCTCGTCCGCGGCGCGCACAAGCAGCACGATATATCCCGAGTTGATCTCGCCCTTCGAGTGGCCGCCGTCGATAATGTCGACAAACAGTCCCTGCCCGCAGAGCTTGTCCACAATGCGGCGGTGCTCGTCCTCGCTCTCGCTCTGGCGAGGACTCGCAGCGTTGCACAGGCGCCGAAAGCCCGACCGCTTGTTGCTCATCCCCGACAAGCACCCGCTCGCCTGGACGTTTGAGGCCGGCGGCGGCGGATCGCCGCTTCCGCAACAGCACAGCGCGCTCGCCAGCCGCTCGAGCGTTCCTGGCTCCTTGACACTGCGGTGCACGATGATGGCAAAGTCGTACGACGGCAGCGCCCCGCTCGCCACCTCGTCCGGCTTGAGGTAGCGAAACGAGCCCTGCACGGGGACCGCGGGCGGCGATGGCGTGTACTTGCGGGCGCGGCTCTTGAGCTTGAGCTTGCTGCGCGACAGCGGCGCGTCGTCAAAGCCGGCAGCGTCGTCGTCCTGGTCGTCGCGCATGGCTGCGGACGAGTGATCGACAAGACACGTGGTTGAGTTCACCGGCACAAGCGAGCGCGCAGAATCCGCGCCGCGCGTCGACGCGTCCATCGACCCCGCCAGTCCCGCGCGCAGCTCCAGCGCGGCCGGCGGCAGCGCGAGCGATGAGGACGCGCGTCGGCCGTCCTGCCTACCTGATTCCTGCGCCTTGAGCAGCCGCGCGCGGCTCCCGGCCAACTTCCGCCGCCTGCCGCCGCCTCCGCTCCCGGCGCTGCTGCTGCTGCCGCTCAGCGCCGTCTTCTTCTCGCTGTCGTCGTCGCCCTCGTCATCCGGATCCGACGACGTCCCGCGGCTCTCGCGCGCCTCTTCCCGCCCTGATACAGCAGCCGCACCCGCCGCCGGCACCGTCGGTCGTGCGTCTTGCTCCTCGTCCCGCGTCGGCGTCATCATCCCCAGCGTCACAGAGAGAGAGAGAAGCGGAAGTGGGGGAGACAAATGTCTGCCTGCCGCCTTTCCCGCGCCTTCGACCCGCGAGCCTTTCCCTTTCTGTTCTGGTATCAGTCGCTGGCCCGATCCAGGAAACACCCAAGAAAGTACCGTACCGTGGGTGCAAGAGCTAAAATGCCGGCTTGCAGTTCCAGGCAACAGCCCTGGATTTCTTGTTTTTGGACGCGAGGGTATCCGTCATCTTGATACACGGGGTATGTATATAGGAACGTTGTTCAGTCTGAAAAACTGACAGCTGAATGGACAACTCAGAGACGACGGATTGAATTATAGAGGTTGTTTGCTCTCGGGTTGTGCAACGGTTTCGGGGACTAAACAGGCGCGTCATGCATATCCGCTGCCGTAGAAGTCTCCAAGCAAAAGATGCGCTTCTTTCCCCAGTCAACCAGCTGCATTCGTGTGCTGTCGCCACGCATTGACACGTCAGCAGACACCAATTGCCGGATGGATGGAGGGAGGGAAGGAAGGAGGCATGGATACGTTCCAGGACGTCACGTGGTGAATCTGCGTGACGGATGGATGGGGAGAGCACGCGGGGCACTCCTTTAGTGTCAAGCGTAGCGCCTTGTGGCGGTGGTTGTCGGACATCGGGCCCGGGATGTTAGCGACAATGGAGGCAGTGCGAGAGTCTCTCTTTCGTCATGCACCCGTTCTCTATGACGTTTAATACCCAATGTACAAGCCAGCGCTGCTGGTGCTCAACGCGGTCAGAAGAAGACCTCGTCGACCTCGTGCAGGTTCTTGGTGGCGTCCTCGCGGCCCATGCGGAAGAGCTCGGTGGCCCAATCGGCGTCGGTCGTGACGAGGATCCACGTGGGCGAGATCCAGCGCCACTTCCAGATCTGGAACACCTTGTGCGGCTGGTCCGGGTGCGCGACCGGGTTGTTGCTGCTCAGGCCGCCATCCACGAAGCGTTTGCCGCGGTACGAGGCCGCCAGCGTGTTGGTGTAGACGGGCACGTGGCCCGAGCACAGCATGCAGTCGACCATGTCCTCGTTGCTCTCCCACGTGGTGATGAGGTGGTTGCGCAGCGAAGGCACCTCGGTCAGCGAGAAGTAGAGCTTCCCGTCCACCTGCGCGTACGCGTCCTCGGCCAACATGGACAGCGTGCTCTTGCGCACCATCGGGATCCACCTGCAGGGCGCAATGGAGACGCACGCGTTCGTAAGTTGCGTGCATTAACAGCATTGGTGCTGCACCCCCAGACAGTCATGGCACGTACTTGCCGAGACCGCCGATGCTGCACGTGGCCGCGTGCTCGATCAGGCAGATGTTGTCCTTGTAGAAGAACTCCTTGACGTCCAGCCCGAGCGCGAGGATCGCCGCGGGGAAGCACCCGGCCGACACGCCCGAGAAGACGACGTTCTCCAGGTCGTACTCCTCCTGCAGCACGGACGCCACGCCCAGGAAGTAGTTGTACATGCCGCCGCAGCCGCCGAACCCAATCTGCGCGACGTCGCTGCGCAGCGTGAGCTTGCGCTTCTCCTTGGCCGCGCGCGGCATGCGCGTCATGCTCGCGGCCTCGCGCGTGCACGCCACTTGGTGCACGACGACCTCATCCCCCGCCACCGCAGCCTTGTCCTCCTCACCGTCGTCGACCTTGCGACGCTTGGCGGAGCGCCACAGACCGTCCATGGCTCGCTAACAGCCGCGGCGAATCGGAAAATAGAGCGAGGCCCCGGTCGCTCTATGAGGACGGCGATAGACGCACTCGATGCGCCTTTCCTTCCCCTTACACAGCGAGTGCCAAAGGCGACGCGCGCAAGGTGGCAGCGCGCCATTTTACACCCAAGAGGTCACATCGCATTGGACTTGCGGTGGTACCGTGTACCATCTGGTTGAGCAGTCATGCATAAAACGTCCGGTCGTCACTTGAGGTCGGAAATAATCGAGCATATTGAGTAGTTTTGCCGCTACGAAAATCTACTAATGAGGATCGGTACTGTCCTCGATTGCGTTGGGGCCTTTATTAAAACTGTGTACGGTACTTTCATTGAAGATGGCTCCATTTGCCGCGCGCCGCTTCAAGTGCAGCGCCAAGTAGACGCATTTTCCACGCGCGACTACTGCACTGTGCATTTACTAAACGCCACGCGACGGAAACAAACGACACAAAAAAATCAAACTGCGGGTGACGCGGGCGCGGTCACTGCAAGTCGATGGCGCGTGTCGCAGTCCCGACGCCCGACGCCAGCTCGTTTGGTTTCGGTGTGCAGCGTTGGGCCAAGTTGCGCGGCGCCAACTCTCTGAACATGCCACCGCGAGCTGCAATCGGACCCATGCTGGCGCCTCGTTAGCACCTGCATCCTCCTTGAAATATTTCAGCACGAGGCATTGCACCTATGACATTACGGTATCCCGCGGTTTGCTCTCGGAGAGGACGCCAGCGGAAATGGCTCGGTCAAGTGGTCCTGCTTAGGACAGGCCAATTCGTCACCGGGCTTTCCAAATACGATACGAGGTATATGTGTTAACATTGAGCTTCGCCTGGCAAAACGCTCTGAGTTCTGATTGCAGAGATCGTGTCCTTGCGGCTCGGATGCGACCAGTACTGTATGGCCTACGTGCTGTCGGCTACGAGCAATGCGCCTGTAAACCTGGAAAGGTGCGCACCAGAAACGGCAACGGAGCAGATAGAGCACGATGCGCGCGGTCATCCTCAGTCTACTGACCCCCAGCGCGCAGATCTGTCCGTTCGTGCTGTCTTCCAATTCGACGCTAGAGATGCCGCCACGCCGCCTTTGCTCTGAATCCCCTGGCGACGTTAGAGTATGAGGACAACGCACACGACGGCGCAAAGACACGAGGCAGATCGGTGTCAGGCTGGTACTATAATATCAGCGCGTTGAGTTCGTGCAACGAAGCGCTGGCTGAAAGTGGCGGCCAGAGTCAACAAAAACACGGATCGGCGATGTGAGCGCGGCGCATGTTGCAGCACCGCCGGCCACCTCGGCCCACAAGCGTCCTGGACCCAGCATTTGTTGCTGTCTCAAGCCGTAGATCCGACGCCGTTTCACGTCGTGCGCCACGCTGAATCTGTTCAGATGGCTGCTGATTCATTGAGAGTGGCAGCGGCGCTTTAATTTTCATCCTGACGGAGAAGCCGCCGCCCGGCTTGTCCGTCCTCGCATGAGCAAAGAAATGTTCCTCGTAGACCGACCGAAGACGAGTGTACGAGGGCTGCAATATTGCCAGTCCTGATGCATGTGTGCTGGCAACATTTGCCATCAAGTTGCCAGCGTGCCGCTGGTGGAGAGGCGCCAAAAGAGTCAACTGGACAGCACGACGACGACCGACCAGTCGCCCGGCTAGTCGTGTCGGACTGAGCGCCACCGCGTCCTGGGTGACGCTCCGTAGCCCTCCAGTCCAATAAAAAACTTTACAGGGCTTGAGAATGGTCAGTCAGAGCAGGACAGTCGCGGCTCTTCATGTAACACGTGGCCGCCGCGTCGGCTCGCAGAGGTCACCCGCATTTCGGGATGCCGACGGTCCTTCTCGCCAGTTTTGCTGCTCGACACCTCTCGTTGGCCACGAAATCAAGATCGATCGTGCATATCGGTCCTGTACCACCGCCGCGTGCCCTGCTACCGTGTTATGATAAACACGCTCACGCTCGACTGACGTCTCCAGCACCGACGGGTATCACTTATCGGTTCTCGGACTATCAGCGTCATCGGCGGTAAGAATCGATGCAGATTATGCGGCTCGAATATCTGCCCCCAGTGCAAACGCCTCACCGGACACTCACCAGCCCGCACTTCTATAACATAACCGCGTTGAAGCCGTTTCTATTATCGTCACGCGTTTTCCATCCAAAGGCGCTGGAGCCTTCTTTGGCTCGTTCAATGGAAAATGGAAGTCAAAACGGGCGACGAACGCTCGTTTCTCGCGACTTCCGCGGCCACCTTCTACTAATACTTTCCAGTCTCCAGTTCTCCTTCTACAGTTCACTATGTATAACCTCTGAACATATCATCGTCTCCTCCTCACGTCGTGACCGGCTGCCAGAGAGCGCATGGAAGCGCTGCTCGGCCTCCACCAAGACGTCCGCGTCCGCGTGTCTGGTCTGGTAGAGTAATTTCTAGTTCGCCGGCGCGTTAAACAGCGCGAGTTAATGCGCGCACGCTCGTCTGCGCATGGCGGCGGTTGTATGGAGAGGAGAGCGGAAGCGCGAGGCCTCTTTCCGGCACCTTCCTTCCTTCCAGGATGCAAGTCCCGCCTTTTGTGGAAAGAGCCTGGGAAATTGAGATGATACCACGGCCTAACACGTGTTACAGCTATGTATTTTAATTTTTTTGTCCCTATTTTTTTTTTTTTGACAGCAGAAACCTTATTCCGCGGGTCTGAAGTGTACCTATTTCTTAGTCGGAATTGCATGGGTACATCTTTCACTTGATCCTACTATGCTGCTTCAATTTCGGAATTTTAACACACATACGTTTTTCAAGATACGCAAACCAATTGAAACGAAAACCCGTCAAAGTTGAAGTACGCGCCGGCGTCCACACTTTTCCACTTGACTTCCAAGTGTAACTCACTCTTTTTTTTCTTCTTATTTTGGGCCTGCACCACCACAAAATACGAGGCACAGTAGCAAAATAAGATCCGGGTGCAAAGGATGAGAGAGGCAATTACAGTATCACCGCGAAGAGCTCAAAAGCGGCGCCGCCCTCCTGGCTTCCACGGTTTCGGAGACTCGACACCGTACAGTACGTGGACGCAACGGAGTCTCTCCAGAAGTTATTGCTCGCGTCGCTTGCGCCGCGTCTTCTGCCGCCGCTGGTCGCCGGTTCTTTCGATATTTTGCGCACCGTTTTTCTTTCCGTCGGCGCGCGCACGACACTCACAATACTCGGGCGGGCACCTTCCACTTGGGAAGAGTGCAGCGAGGCACAGTATCACAGATCACTGGAGCCAGTCGAGCGCATGAGGGAGGCTTGGTCGCGTTCTGCGGCGCGTGGTACCGTATCAAAGCAACGGAAGCCTCGACGGCCGTGCTTCGCTTACAGTACGATTAATCTCTCTCTCTTTCTCTCTCTCTCTCTCGCCCTCTCGTCTCCTCTCACTCTCTCGCTTTACGGCTTCGATATCGAGGCCACTCGACTCCCATCCTCCTCCCATTCAACTCGGCGGCTCCCCGCTGCGCCCAAAGGCGGCAGACACTTCCCAATTTGCTTGGATCCAAGCAACTACTGGGCTCTCAGTGTCCCGGGTATCAACCCCCTAGCGCGCGGCCGACACCAGAATGAACACGCTCGCCCCACACGTCCACCCGCTGTCGGTCCACCCGGGCGACGACCAGCTGCTCGACGGCTACTGCTCCTCGGCGTCTTCCTCCTCGACGCCTCACGAGGGCATGGGCACGGGCGTCTGGACCAAGGAGGAGCACGGGCGCTTCCTGGAGGCCATCAAGATCTACGCCAACGGGCCCTGGAAGCTCGTGGCCGCGTACGTGGGCACGCGCACGGTGCGACAGACCATGACGCACGCGCAGAAGTATCGGCAGAAGGCGGCCCGGAGGCTACGCGGCCTGCGCACCAAGCAGGCGCTCATGCGGATGCACTTCGGCCACCGCGTGAGCGAGGAATCGCTCGTACAGGAGCGTCTGCGAGCGCTCGGCATGCTCCAGCGCGGCCGGTACCACCCGTCCATGGCCGCCCCGGCTCCAGTCGTTGCCTCGATCCCGTTGGGAGACCGCATCGCTTTCCCGGTGGTCACGATCAAGACGGAGACAGAGCTGGATACCGCCGACAAGACCCATCAAGTCTCGACACCCATGTCGACGCCCGTCGAGTCGCCCCCGGCGGTCGACGCGTTCGCCATGACCACGGACAACCTGAACCTCCTGGACGAGCTCGCGACCGGCCCGAGCCTCGAGGAGTGCGCCTCCGTGCTCATGGATCTGCTCTTTTGAGCTGGTCCGGAACAAGAATTACTGTATACTCAAGCGTCCAAAAACTACGATAGCAAAAGTGAAAATACCCGCACGAAAATGCTGGTTTTGAATTGAAGATGATGCCTCCCGTCTTATTCTATACTAGCGGCGTGATTGTGGGTGGGAGGAGTCACGGTGGCGTGCTCGTGCACGGGTAATCGTGATTGCGCTTGAAAATCGCGTCTCAAAAAACGTTTTGCACTCGACCTGATTAGGAGCATAGTGAACCGAAGTGAAACAGGCGATGTCAAACGCCAAATTGGATTTTCACGCGCTTCTCCCAAAATCAAAAATTTGGGTCTCCCAGGTTGACTTTGCGACTGTATCCGCTCGTGATAGACAAGCACAAGGGGATCAAATTGCACCTGCAATACCGCCGAGTACCGTACCATGCACTACAGTACACTGTACCGCCGTAATACCGGCCTTGAAGGCGACAGTATCATGTTTACTCTCGATTGGCGTCTTCGAATGGAGGCCCCCGGCTCCATCATCAGCTCGACGGACCATCGCCATGGGCCATGGCGTGACCGCCACCGCCTGTGACGCCCTAGACTGTCGCTGTCCGCCCCTGATGCTTGCTCGGTGGGCAAAGATCCCCCTTTTGGGCTGTACAATATCAGGAGCAGGAGGTCCATGTTGATGTTGATTGCGCTCCTCAGTTGGCACCTGCGAGCCGCCCCCGTTTACGCCCGGCGCCACAAGCAGCGCCACGTATCGCAGGTCCACTGGGCGTCAGGCGATTGGCCCGACCGCTAGTATGTGTCTGTGATGGATATTGACGCGAAGTATTGTACCGTAAACCGGCGCAAGGCACGTGGGCAAAGCGCCATGAGCTCTCTCGTACGGTACAATAGCTGCGTATGACACGTCCGTTTACTGTAAGCAGCAACCATCATACAAACGCATAGACGTGGAGAGTGTTGCGAGCTCGGCATCGCGATGATGATCCTCTCGCTTTGGAAAGAGCGAACAAGACACGTTATGGGTACATGTCGCGCATAGGAGGAGGACCCAATCACATCACATCGTATTTCGAGCTCCTCGTCTCCTCCTGTCGTGTCCAACGTTCTTGACCAGACCGTCGGGCCGAGTCATTCACCAACTTGCGGCGTGGCGGGCAGACTCCTTCGAACGCCAAATCATCCACTAGTTGCTCATATATCATGTCATCGCTGGCGGTGGGAAACCAGTCGTCGTCGCTGTCGTCTCCGGCGTCGGCGCCGCGCCTCTCGCACGCGCGGTACTCCGCCATCAGCCCGACGAGCGGCGAGGCAAAGCAGACCGACGCGGCCATCATGTCGCTCTCCCCGGGCCGCGACACGGCCGGCGTCGGCATGTGGACGGACGAGGAGCACGCGCGCTTCCTCGAGGCCGTCAAGCTCTTCGCCAACGGGCCGTGGAAGCGCGTGGCCGACTACGTGGGCACGCGGTCGGTGCGCCAGACCATGACACACGCGCAGAAGTACCGACTCAAGGCGGCGCGCCGCCTGCGCAACATGCGCGCCAAGAGCGACCTGCTGCTCAAGCACAACCTGGCGTCGTCCGCTTCTCTCCCGATGCACCCGCGGCTGCTGCCGTTCACGGACAAGGACGGCGTGAGGGCCGCGCCGCCGGCCGAGCGGCCAGTCAAGAACCGTAAGCGCAGCAGCAGCACCGGCAGCACCGGCAAACTCGGCAAGAGGCGACACTACTCGTCGCTCGACACGGTGTCTATCGCGGACGCGGTCAGCATCCTGGACTCGGCGCTGCTCGCCACAGCGCCCATCGCGGCGGCGGACGTGAGAGACTCCAAGGCGCTGAGCCTGACCAGTAGCAACGCAGTTGAAGAGCTCCGGCCAGCCGATCGCGTCAGTGACGCCGTTCCAAGCGAATTAACAGCGGAGGACGAGGTGGAGCTGGACGTTGACATGAATATGGACGTGGAGCTGACAGCCGCGATCGAGGCGATCCTGGACAGCGACCTGGAGGCGTGCCCGAGCCTCGAGGACTGCGCCTCCGAGCTGCTCGACCTGCTCTTCTGAGCGGAGTAGTGCAGTATCGGGCCTTATGTATGGGGGATTGGAATTGATCGAAAATACACATAACAACTTGTCTTCCTAAGAATTTGAAGTATTATAAAATACGATTTCGGCCAAAATGGCGATTATGAAAAACCAAAATGGGAGATTCCAGAACCGACGACAGAGTGGATGACGTCCCGCTGCGACTTCCCGTGGTCCGCCCTCTCTATCCCCCAACGTCTCTCTTCCTTCGTTCGCTTCTCGCCTTCTCTCCCCCGCTCCTTCCCTTCCTTCGCGTTTCGACTTCGCTGATCGTCCGCATTTCCGTCCGCCCCAAGTGACGATACCTACCGTCGCGGTCGATGGCGTCACTCGCCTCGCTTGTTTCGCGCTGCGACCGGCGTCGGCGCTCCCAGAACGCGCTGAGACACGCTCGCAGTCGCTTGAGGGCAAGAAAATCCAGCGTGCTCGGTGTTGAAGTGCACCGAAGGATGACGCGCACTCCCGAGAGTAAACCAACACTCCCGGCGAGCGCATCGCCGGCGTCAACGCGGCGCTCTCCGCCCGTCGATGGCTGTCTGTGCCTTTGGGTGGGGAACCGCCGACGCCGGCGCTCAAGTTCGATTTCTCAACGCATCGCCGACGTACAGTACAGTACTGTATTGATGTGCAGTATGTGGCAGCCTCGGCCGTTCGTCGCGTATCAAAGTGCAGCGCGTTCCGTTGCGCGTTCTCCAAATACACTGGCATCCAACCAGCCACGTGCGACTCGTTCATAGTGAAACCAAGTCAACACGACTTCTAAAAATTGCACACTTTGTCGCCGGACATGAACCGACGACGTTGAGGCTGCTGCTGCAACTTCTTCGGTCTGCCCACATGCGTTCGCTCTGTAGTTACGTGCTCGATAATAGAACGCTCCGGACATTTATAGAGCCGCGTGCTTCCTTTGCTGCCTCTTGGTTTCGTCGTCCCGTTCGCTCCGGCCCCATTTCCATGCCGATTCCCGCGTCGGCCCCGCCACTCTCGACCCTCCCGATCGCGAGAAAGCGCCTTTGTATCGGCGCGTAACCTACCCGTGAGCCTCTGTACCACTGCCGAACGCGATGGGCAAGCTCGGGCGCGTGTTCGGGCTCGACAAGAAGGGCAAGATCGGGCTCGTGGTCGACAAGCCGTCCTACATCGCCGGCGAGCTCGTGCGCGGCACCATCTACGTCGAGGTCTACGAGCCCATCCAGTGCGACGGTGCGTCCGCTGCTTCAACGCGGACCCATCGAGAATGTTGCGTCTGACTGACTGGTGGATCCATGGCAGCGGTGGTGCTCAAGGCGACCGGCAAGGAGAAGGTGGCGTTCACGTTCGTGCGGCACGAGACCAACAGCGAGGGCGAGACGACGACGCACCGCGAGCAGCTGGAGAGCGACAAGGAGTTCTTCAAGCAGAAGATGGTGCTGTCGGCCATGTCGGCGCTGGGCAACGGCAACGTGTACATGCCGGGCAAGTACATGTACCCGTTCGAGTACCAGCTGCTGGCGCCGCTGCCCGGGTCGATCCGCATCGACGGCTTCTCGAGCGGCAGCGTCGAGAACCTGTGCGGCAAGATCAAGTACAAGCTCAAGGCGACGCTGGACGTCGGCGGGTTCTTTGCGACGGACCTCAAGGCGGACTGCGACCTCGTGGTGCACGAGCGCCTGTTCCAGTCGATCGCGCCCAGCGAGGACTCGACCACGCAGGACGTGCGCTTCCTGTGCTGCTTCAACAAGGGCCGCTGCACGCTTGGCGTTGCCATGGACAAGAACGTGTACCTGCCGGGCGAGACGGCGCAGATCCAGTGCGCCATCGATAACGGCTCGACCGTCAACATCGACCGCATGCGCTGCCTGCTCTTCCAGGACGTGACGGTGCTGCTCAAGCACCACGGGTGCCAGACCTTCACGCAGCAGATCTGCCAGCGCGAGTTCCAGGGCGTGCCCGCCGGCGGGTCGCTGCAGCAGCCGCAGCCTCTGACGCTCGCCTCGGACCACGGCGGCCTCGTGACGCCGTCCACGACCGGAGAGCTCATCGCGTGCGCGTACCGCGTCGTCATCGAGTGCGACATCCCGTGGTGCCCCGACGTGCAGCTGCGCATGCCCGTGACGCTCATCGCGCCCGAGCTGCCGCGCGTGTCGTGGGTCCCGGCCTCCACGGAGGGCTTCGCCGCCCCGTCATGATGCGAATAGTTGGGAGTGACGACACCACAGAGACGATAGAGATCAAGGACAGATATGTCGGTGTGTATGACAGCGGTAAGGACAACTAGCAGCCAGTTAGAAGCGCTGTCGACCAGTAGGATGTCTCACACAGCGACCAATTTCACGTATACCCAAACGAATCACGCACTCCATACGCTCAGAGCCTTACAGGGCCGACTGGAGCAGCGGCTTGATGAACTTCTGGAAGCCCTCGGGCACCTGCGACTTGTTGAGCGGCTCGTGCGCGGCTTCCGCCACAAGCGCACGGTACATGTCGCCGTCGAATTTGCCGATGGTCGAGTTGAGCTCGAAGTCGCTGAAGTCGAACGCGTCCGTCAGGCGGACGGCGTTCGCGCGGACGGTGGGAAGCTGACGCAGCACGAGCTGCCGCGCCATCTCGCCCTGCGCGCTGCTCACGTAGTCGTGGTCGCGGAACGAGCCCAGGTCCTGCACCAGCAGCCACGCGCCGAAGAGCGCGCACAGCGCCTCAACGCTCGTCCGGGTGGGCGACGCAGACAGGGCACGCACACCGGTCACGAATGCTTCGAGCAGCGCCAGCTCCGAGTGCGCCACCGACGCCGCAGCCATCAGCGTCATGTTCGGATTGACGCCTTGGGAGCCACTGGCAGCGTTGACGGCACGCACAAGCCGCTCCAGCGTCGACCAGGCGCGGAAACGTAAGGCCACGAGCAAGAGGTCGAGGTTGCCAAAGTCGGACGGCTGGCTGGCCGCGCACTTGAGGTGCTTGCCGCTCAACCGACCGCCAGACTGGTGGTTCTTGATGAGGTAGCGCGCGTGCTGCTGCACCAGCACGTCGAACGTGCCTTCGAAAGTGACAGCGCCGACGTTCTCAGCGAACAAGTGCGCGAGGTTGCTCGACTGGAGGAAGCCGAGGCCACCGCAGAGCCGGCGGCAGTGCTCGATGCCGTCGTTCGCGCGGTTTGCAAGCCAAGCCTTGAGCCCCGACGCCACCGCGTGCAACTCCGCCAGCTTGTCC
>JAADYG010000355.1:0-31786 GCA_023338115.1 Phytopythium boreale
CTTCAAGAATGGTTGAAGCTCGACCAAGACTGGCTCATCAAGCTGGTTTCGTCGATGCCAGATCGCTGCAGCGATATCATGGAGCGTCAGGGAGGAAAGACCAATACTAGAGCTGCTTATCTGGCGCTAGAGCTTTCCAGCAAGCTAAATAACACGGGGTGTTTGGAGATCACTTATACTTTTGACCACCCAAAAATTTGGGTCAGTTCAGGTTGAACCATTTTGTTGTTTTGCGTGCGAAAAAAAAAACTGTGCCATTCGATAAAGCACGATTAGACAGGCTCTTGGGGTTGTTTTTAGCGTCGCACCGTTCTTATTGGTGGAGAAATCTGCGAAAAACACGATCACTTATACTTATGGCCAGCACTTTACGGGCGGTAACCGATCCAACCTGGCCAAGGGGTTAACGATTTCATCACATACATTCACCAAGTCTAAAAATGGCAACTCGCCCGCCCGCGTCGGTTAAGAAGTTAATTTTGGCCGCCCCTGCCAACAAGCGGCACGAAACCCCTAGCACTCCAACTCGCATTGATCGCAGGCGCCAAAGGAACCGACGGGACGCGCGCGGAAGGACGCGGTTGCCTGGGAGTTTGGGCGCTTCAGACGGCACTTTGGGATCGGCCCCATCAACAAGAGACCTCCTCCTCCACCAGCAGTCGCAGAGCCAACAGCGACCGATCGATAGAGCCGCGAATCGCACCGCACAGAGCCCTTTAAAGCAGCAGCAACATGTCGGACGACGGGCCCCAGGGTGGGTTAGTGCGCGTTGGCGAGCGACAAGGGACGATACCCATGGATGACGAGCAGGTTCCATTGACTGGAGCCGCGCGATGAGCGTTGGGTCTCGTCCCTGGGTCGTGAGTGGTGCACTGCTGTGACTTTTGTCTGACAACTCGCGTTGTGGTGGCCGATGGAGCAGACGTTGAGCCGGTGATGGCGCAGGAAGAGGTCGCGGGTGACGTGGCGCCGCCTCCGCAGGAGGAGCAGCCGCGCGAGACGGCTGAGAGCAAGGTGAGGCGCCCACCACACTGCCGATACCTGCGGATTGTTGCATTGCGTGCTGACCGGGCAATTGAACGTGCGCAATCTTTCAGGCGGCCGAGGCGGCGGCTGAAGCGCCCGCTGAGAAGGAGGCGCCGACAGAGAAGGGGACGCCCGCCGACAGCAAGGACGAGGCGCTTGCTGAGCCCTCGGGAGACGCCAGCGAGCCGCCCCCCGCCGCAGAGGAGGCGCCGGCCGCCAAGGCTGCGGCCCACGAAGAGGCCAAGGCTGCGGAGCAGGCGGCCGAGAGCGCGCCGGCCAAGGCGGACGTGCAGGGCCTACCGATCCGCGCGTACCTGGATCAGACGGTGGTGCCGATCCTGCTGCAGGGCATGTCGGCGCTCGTGCGGGAGCGCCCGCCCAACCCGATCGAGTGGCTCGCCGCGTACCTCATCAAGAACAACCCGCAGGGCCCGAGCGCCGACGCCAAGTAAGTGATCCGCAGTTGGATAGAGACGATCGGTCAAGAGACGGACGGCGTGCTGGCTACTCGCTCTTTCAGGCCGGAGCAGCGAAGCAAAAGAGCTTGACGAGAGATATAAAGTAAACGCACGCATTCTTTTTCAAAGACGTGGCCTTCTCTATTCTCCACCTCTTACCTGCCTGCCCTTCCCCAGCTTCTCTCCACACTAACACTACCCGCAGCAGCGGTATCGATAGAGGCGATAGCGTGCGTCTCCAGTCCACCACAAGGGAGGAATCTTCACTCGCCCCGACCGCCGCCAGGAGCACCAGGACCACCTCGTCCGGGGTGGGGACCACCGCGTCCGCCTCGGCCGCGACCGCCGTAGCCGCCACGACCGCCGTAGCCGCCACGACCACCGCCGTCTCCTCCGCGGCCACCACGACCACCGCCGTCTCCTCCGCGGCCGCCACGACCGCCTCGCCCGCCGCGAGAGCCGACGCCGCCGCGACCGCCGCGTCCACGCCCGCGGTTCGCTTGCCGGTCTATCAGGAAGAAAACAGCGCGGGAAAACGTCAGTGAGATGACAGAGAGAGAACGAACGAGGCTTTGCAGACGTACCGCGCTTTGAAAAGTCCTCTTCGTGCACCATGTCGAGAATCTAAGAGGGGGGAGAGACACAGTATTAGACACGACCGCGAGCGCAAGACAAGCGGAGCGTCTGTACTTCGTTGGGCACGCGGATGTACTTGATGGTGTTGCCGCGGATGTAGCACTCAGGCATCTTCCAGAAGCGGTCGCCGTCCTGATGGTAACGTAGCAACGCGTGAGCCTCTGGGGTTATAAGCGCACGTGCTCGCGTTCAACACGAACGCACCTTGGACGTGCAGATGACCTCGCGCAGGTTGACGTTCATCCACGTGTCGCAGTTGACCAGGTGCCCGTTGTACGTGTCCCCGTTCTTGAGCTCCACAAGCTGCCGCGCGATCGCATCGATTAAATCCCGCGAACGTTAGGCAACAGCACCGCAGACGCGATCAAATATGGCGCAACTCGTTACCATTGGGTGGCCTTGCGCCGTCTTGAGAAGCGACAGCGGCAGCTACAGCGCGCCAGGAAGAGGCGGAAAGACCCCACAAGACACGTTAGATGCTCCTCCTTCCCGTTACATCCCACCACCGCGCGCTACAGCGTCGCCAGTCGCCGCTACAGCCAGCCACGCACCATGCTCGGTCTCCTTGTCTTCTTTTGTTTGGGATGTCGTCTTCTTCCTCCCGGTCTTTTGGAGCTCCCAGCACTACGCCCAAAATAAAGTGGGCCACGTTACTTTGGGTATGTAAACGCGCTTAGTTTGGGCGCGAGTCGGTGGACGGCGTGTGGGAAAAAAGAAACGAACGGTCCATTTACACAAGAGAAGGTCAAGAAGAAGCAAGGTGCGTGCGGCTCATCGCGGTGTTTCGGCGCCGATATCTGCGCGTTCGCGTCGCCCCCGCCGCGGATTCGGCCGCGCGCGTGCTTCTCTATCATTTCCCCTGCGATGCGCGTCGTTTGCGCGTCCGTATTGGCTCTGTGGGCGTTGGAATGTGACGTCGTTCGCGTGCGCTGCGTAATGTTGCCGTTGGGCATACAATTTCGCCGTGAACGCGGAGCTACAGCGTGCTCGGACGGAGGGGACGCTTGATGGGGGGAGAAGAGCTTGCCGCATCGCGTGGCGGGCGGCGAGGCGACCGACGAGGAGCAATCGTTCTAACGCTATTATTGGTTTGGCCCCTGGGCAGTCAAGCAGCATGTCGGAGCAGGTGCACGCGGACGCGGCCAACGGCGAGGAGAAGAAGAAGGCCGAGGCCATCACGATCCGAGTCAAGGACCAGGTGTGTGCGTGTGTTTGTGGCTGTGCTTGCTGGTGTGCGTCCGATTGACGGCGTTCGCTCCGTGACAGTCCGGCGAGGAGACGTTCTTCAAGGTCAAGCCCAACACCAAGATGGAGAAGATCTTCAGCGCGTATGCGCAGCGCAAGGGCGTGCCGCCCAACGCGCTCCGCTTCCTGCTGGACGGCACGCGCATCAGCGGCGACCAGACCCCCAAGATGGTGCGTGCGCCCCCGGTCCATTGCCGTTGTCCTTGGTATGTCGTGACTCACCCGTTATGATGTACGTGGTGCCACAGCTCGAACTGGAGGACCAGGACCAGATCGACTGCGCGCTGGAGCAGGTGGGCGGCGCCGCGCGCGTGTAAAGCCCCGCCCGTCGTTGCTCTCTCTCCATTCACTCCCCTCCCAGCTCGTTGCCCGTCGTGAGCGCGACTGCTTTTGGCCCCGCCGCAACTGAAATCCACCGGTTTATCCAGCAAGACGCGAAGGGTAGCGGGTCCCGTGGTGTGAGGTCCATGAATGAAGCAAAGGCGTTTGGTTTCCCGTGTGCTGGTTGATCTCTTTTTTGTTGTTGTTACGTTTAGCTGGGCGGCCGGCCGACTAGTGCTTGCGCAGCCAGGACGGCGGGTTGGCCGGGATGGTCACCAGGTCCGTGTCGAACAGCTCGATGAACTGCTCGTTCTGCAGCCGCACCTTGCTGCCCGCGAACCGCCGGTACTCCTCGAAGATGGACGACAGGTGCCACTGCTGGATCTTGCGCAGACACCCGACCACCGCCCCTGCCGCCGTACCAGAACAGAGCTATTAGTCAGTCGTCCTGCGGTCACCACGTCGGATGGACTAGCTACATGTAGTTAGCGAACACACCGGTGCGGTCGCGGCCGAGGTGGCAGGTGATGAGCAGTGGGTAGTTGGCGCGGTCGAGGATCACGTCGAGCGCGGCGAGCACCGTCTCCTCGGACAGCGGCTCCCAGGCCTTGCGACGGCTCTCCATGCGCGTGTTGCCGCCCAGGAAGAGCAGCCGGATCTCCTGTTCCTCGACGAAGCTCTGGAACTGCGGGTTGGGCTCCTCCAGCGCCAGGTACACGATCGTGCGCAGGTTCAGCCGCTCCAGAAAGGGAAAGTTGAGCTCGTTCGGCTGCCCCGAGCGGTACAGGTCCTCCTCCACCATGCCGTAGTTGACCGGCGGGATGAAGTACGACATGGTAGTAGCGGCGGCGGTGGCAGCGGCGGCGGTGGCGAGGTCAGATCGCGCGCGCTTCCGGAGCTTCTCGACGGCTGTGGAAGTGCCGAAACGCACCAGTTATTCCGGAACGATCCAGGGTTACACACCATCAGCACTCGGCGTAACCTCTGATTTACAACCAGCTACGTTTTAGACCCATTTTTATTGAAGACATGCCTTCTGTTAAACTATTCGAATTGAATGTCGAAATGTCATCTAAAAAAATTGAGCCACTTCAACTTCGCCAGCGGCTCCTCCTCGCGCCGAGGACATTGGCGCCTCCTATAAATACAGCGTGTCACCGGCACGTCACCGCCGCCTCTTTACATGACGCGTGCCGCCTCCGCCGATCGGACACCCGCAGCGGCCCCACCATGCTGGGAATACCGTGTTTATTATAGTGGTTGTCGAAACCACTCGCGTCCCGGATCACCCGTCTTCACAAGGCCTTATAGTCCGTGATTGATCATGGCGCATGGGTGGCTCGCGCGCCTGCATTCCGCGCTCGCGAGCGGCTGGTCGATGCTCCAGGTCGAGCACCAGGGCCTCTACTCGCTCGAGCGCGCGCAGTAGCTCCTAGCCTACCTGCGCGGGCGCTCCGTCGGCCTCCAAACGTCGCTGACGCTCGTGCTGACGCCGGTCCCGTGCGTGGTCGCGCTCACACTGATGGACTGCATCCCGCTGCAAGACCCGCCGCTCGGCGTAGACGCCAACCCTGGCTTCCTCGCGCACTCACTGCTCGCGGTCATGGGGTACACGGGCTTCATCGTGGGCCAGATCCACGTCTGCGTGCCCAACCTGCTGCGCCTGCGCAGTCTGCTGTAGATCGCGCCGGTCGTCGCGGGCGCCACCAACGGCGCCAACTATTTGATGAGTCGCTGGATCGGCTTCCCGCTGCCCTTCACGCACGTCTTGGGGCTCGCGCCGTGGGTCTCGAGCCTGCTGCTGAGTCTGTGGATCGCGATCGGGCGCGAAGGAAGGCGCAGCCAGATCGTGCGCCGCGCGTTCAACGAGCACGGCGCGCTCATCATGGCGCAGTCGTCGCTGGGCGTCGTGTACCCGCTCTTCTACCGCTTGTTCCTCGTGTCGGGGCCGACGGCGCAGTTCTTCGTGGTGCTGCTTCTTCCAGTGATCAAGCTCGCCATGAAGTTCCGCATCAATCAGGTGACGCCGTACATCCAGGACCTGCAGCCCGTGACGCTCACGTTCAACGCCGAGGTGTTCAACTCGCTCTTCACCGCCAGCTGCATGCAGGGCTCGAGCTCCACGGTCACCAGCGTCGCGCTCATGAGCATCGACTTTCTGTACTCGGCCTACAGCTTGTTCCGGCTCAGCGGGCTCGTGGCGAGCGTCGAGCAGCTCGGCAAGCAGTTCAACGTCTCGCGTGAGCAAATGCTGCACGCCGTCGCGCTGCTAGCCAAGCGCGTGCCGCAGGACGTCTGGGAAGCGCATGGTATCCCCGTGAGAACGCATCACTTCGACAACATGACGGTCGTCCAGAGCTTTGCCGAGGCTGGCAGCGACTCCAGGAGGTCATCGACGTCGACTTCGACGGCGTCCGCGACGTCCAAGCTGTTCGTCAAGCGGGCAAGAGTGTCGCCGCAAGAGCAGCGGTCCCATCGACGGCCCTTGCGCTTCCCTGGTTTCTTGCGGCCTCCGCACGCCGTCGTGCCCGCCCCGCTGCCACACAAGAGCGCCAAGAGACTGGTTAAGCCATCAGCTCCGGTCTCGATACCGCCCAATGCGGTAGAAACGACGACGGCTGCGTCTACAGAGGCGCTTGAGGGCCCCGAACTCGCCACGGAAGACCAAATCCGCTGCGTTCGCCACGTCCTCGCCGTGTTCCGGCGCACCGAGTACCTGGTGCTGGTCGAGTACACGGAGATGATCGTGCCCATGGTCTACGGTGCGTCCGACTCGCTTCTTCTGGTCATGCTTGCTGCTGCTTACTGACCGATCCATGAAGGCACATACCTGTCGCTGAGCTACAGCCTGCCGACGCGCGCGTACTACCCGCTGCTCAAGGACCTGGACGAGTCCGAGATGCGGCGTGTCGTGTTCAACATCTACCTGTACGGGCTGCTGCAGCTGTTTTCGTTCGTGCTGCTCAACGTCGTGCTGCTGCGCCGGCTCCGCATCGCCGCCCACTACCAGGTAGGCTTCACAGCCTTGCCACTGTCTATCCGTCGGCCGCTGATGATCCTTGCTGCTGATGCTGCAGGTTGCGTTCGTGCTGCGCGAGCACTGGCAGTTCGTGCAGTGCAACCTCGTGCTGTGGATGGTCTACACGATCCAGAGCTCGCTCGAGCACGTCGGTACGCCGAGCGCGCGCCCACGAGCGTTGCAGACGCGGCTCTGATGCTTTCATTCTCTCTGTCTCTGTTGGTACACGCGAGCAGGAATGGACTACAGCTTCCGGTTCGCGTGGCTCAAGGACGCGCCCTGAAGAGATACACCCGTCTAGGCGGCGCTCCAAAGTGCGTCATGAGTCATGGCGCATGACTCATGACTGTAATAGATGGCTATGACGTTGGCGGTGACGAAATTTTGTGCGTGTCGATACAGTTCGTGGCTAGATATCGGTGTCTGACGCTAGCTACGTGCTCGCCTGCGACTGCAGCCACGCGAACTTGAACGTGTAGTCCGTCCCTGCATCACCAAGCAGAACAGTTAGCCACAGCACATGAGAGCAGAGCAAAGACGCGACGACGAGCCTTACCAACGTGTTCGAGTGACGACTGCAGCGCGTACACGATCCACAGCACGAGGTTGGCGTGCACGAACCGCCACTGCTTCTGCAGCGCGAACGCGAGCTGGCCGGGCGCCGGTAGTCGGAACTTGTACACGAGCACGACGTTGAGCAGCACGAGGGACAGCAGCTGCAGCGCACCATACAGCGCGATGTTGTTGATGGTGCCCGAGAACTTGGCCTCGCTCATCTCGCGCATGTACGGGAAGTACTTGCGGTTTGGTAGCCGGTAGATGGTGTTCAGGTAAGTGCCTACGCACGGTCGTCAAGCAAGAGGTCGGTCAGTCGGTCAAGGTATAACGAGACAGCAACAACACAATGGAGACTACGCACAGTAGACGATGGGCACGATAACCTCCGTGTACTCGACGAGCAGCAGGAACTCGGTTCGGCGCAGCACCTTGAGCGTCTCCTTGACGAACTTCTTGCGCTCCTTGAGGCTCAGCCGCTCGGCCACTTTGACCGAGTCGAAGTGCGCTGGATCTCCATCGGTAGGGTTCAAAGACGTGGCCGCGGACGCCGGGGCCACGGCGTTCAGCTTGAGCGCCGGGAACTTGGACGGCGAGCCCGGCCCGTCCATGTCTCGATGGTCGGGTTGGTTCTCTGGTGCCGGCGAGACGACGCTGCCGGGCAGGATCCCGCCGGAGCTGCGCCTAATCGACATGATGCGGTGCCTTGGGAAGGACCGAACGACCGGTGCGTGGTCTGGCGGCGGTAGTGTTGACACTCGAGTCGACCACCTTCCGGGGCTCGCCTGCTAAGGCATTCTTGTTGGGGAAGCCGATGGTGCTGATGGGCGTGTGCCGCCAGTGCAACGTGTCTGGGCTCGCGCGGATGATGGCAGCCACCACATGCGTCATTTGGTCGCGCGGGATGCCAACCTTGGCGCTGAGGGCGTCGATGGTTGCCATCAGGTCGCGCAGCCGCACGAACGCGTACGTGGCGCCCAGGGAATCCATGGTCATGAGCGACACGCTGGTCGCCAGCGAGTTGGCGTTCTGCATGCAGCACGACACGAACAGCGCGTTGAAGACCTCGACGTTGAAGGTGATCAGCACGGGCTGCAGGTCCTCCATGTACTTTGAGAAGTAGTTCAGCAGGAACTTCTCCACCAGCTTGATGACTGGCAGCAGGAACGTGAAGAAGAATTGGCCCGTCGGGTTGTCTTTGAGCAGCAGGAAGAGGTGGTAGAAGAGCGGGTAGACGACCGCCAGGCTCGAGGACACGTAGATGACGATGGCGTACTTCTTGAGGTCGGAGCGGACGCACTGGTCGGACCGCAACTGCGCGCCAATGTGGACCCATATCGAGGCTACGATGAGCGAGATCCATGGCACGTCCATGACCAGGTAGCCGAACGGAATGGGGAAGCCGATGGTCACCGACAACGCGAAGTGGATAGCGACGTGGGCGCTGGCGACGACCGCCGTCATGAGCAGGATCCGCGGCCAGGACTGCGGTAGTCGGCGCACGACGTAGTGCAGCTGAGCGAACACAGACATCGTGAAGGCCGCGATGACGATCCACGCGCGCGCCCAGTACGCGTAGTTGGCCACGGCGCCGGCGCTCGGCGGCGCGAGCGGGATGCAGTCCGACAATACGGAGATGGAGAGCGTGGGCAGCGGCATGACCGCGATCATGAGCACGTTGTGGAACGTGTTGGAGCGCGAGACGTAGTGGCGCAGATGCTGCAGGCGCTCGAGCGAGTAGAAGCCCTTGTGCTCGATATGCAGCACCTCCCAGCACGCCTCCGTCCGCGCCCAGGCATAGGAAAGGCACGCCCACGACTGGCGCGTGCTCACTTGACTTCGTCAGCGACCGACGTGGCTTTTCGAGTGCTACGGCGGTACTGACCGTCCACCAATGGGTCAACACGCACCACGGGGTGCGGTCTTGTTCTGGGCTATTTCTGCTACGGGCTGCAGCCCATTCGGTCGTATTTATACGCGCAGCCAAGTGACGGAGGCAGGCGCTCGGAGCGACGCCCATAAATTTAGGCTCCGGAGGCGGTTTGCAGCGCCTAAAGCTTGAGGAAACGCTCGGAAGAGAAGAAGGACGCTGTGAGCTACAGTACTGTCACCCCAGGACCGCGCACTGGCGCGTAAGCGCTGGTGTTCAAAAGGCAACGACATTCACCACGAGCTCCCTGCTTGTCATGACCCGAACAGGCGCATCGCTTTGAGTCCAATGTACTGTGAGTCTCGGAAATTAAACTATACATCTGCGGCTCACGATATTTTGTATACCTGTATAGTAAGGTAAGGTTCGACTGTGTAAACGTCGAACTTTACACGAACCGAACTTAAGCTGGCGAAGAACCGCGTTGTGAGTGGCGCGAAGGGCATCAGAACACCAAGTGATCGACCGATCGATAGACGCGTCCGCTGCTGCCTCCCGCCGCCCCCGCTCTCCGCCCGCCGCCGCCGCGATGTTTATGCTCAAGAAGAAGAAGCCGCAGGTCGACACGGCCGCGCAGATGAAGGCGGTGGCCTGGGACCTGGCCAAGATCGCCGTCGTATTTATCGGCATCCGCGCCGCGTCCGTCGTCCTCAACCCCGAGTACTAAGCGCCACGTGACCAAGGAGACGCCCGAGGCACGAGCACGACCCTGCTTTTAGACGCAGGCCGAGTACTAGGCGCCCAGTTTTGGCTGCGGCGCCGTGCGTTCCTGTGGTAATAACGGAAGACGCGTGCCGTCTCAATACACTCGTCGGATCGGTCTGTTTGCTGCATTCGTCGTCTCATGTAGGCTGAAATGTGGACTTGTGGGTGCGATTGGAATGGACGCACGGCGTTTACAAGGTGCAAAATATATATTCTGTTTTGCTGATTGATCGCCTCCACCTCGACCTTACGTGGTGGCGCACGGGGCCTTGGCAGACAAAGGGAAACGCGAACTCTAATGGGCTTGCAACGGCCAACACGTGCGTCTATTCCTCGTCGCCCTCGGCCTCCTCCTCGTCCATCTCCTCGTCCTCGTCGTCCGCGCGGTTGAACGCCTCTAATGCCACGTTGCACTTCTCCACGAGCACGTTGAGCGCCTCGGGCAGCAGCTCCTCGGGCTTGATCATGCCCACCGACTCGACGCTGAAGATGAAGTGGTCGCTCTTGCGGCCGAGCGCGAGCCGGTCGTTCCACTCGGGCTCGCGGATGCAGTTGCGGCACATGGTGCAGCTGCGCGCGTCCTTGACCACGGCCGTGGGCACGCCGCCCATGTCCTCAATGTCGAACACGCCCGTGGGACACAGCGTCTCCTTGAGCTTGCGCGCGTCGTCGCCCGTCACGGGCTGCTTGAACTCGAGGTGCGGCATGAGGCGGTACGAGGCCGTCGCCACGGGCGAGAACTTGGCGTGGTCCTTGCCCACGCCCTTGCGGCAGTGCGCCTCGAGCGCGATGCTCTGCCCGGGGCGCAGCTTGGCGATCAGAATGTCCTCCGACACGGGCCGGATCGAGCCGAAGCGCTCCTCCTGGTTGCCCTGCGGCACCCACTCCAGGTCGCGCGAGTAGACGGTGGCGTGCTGCGCCTTGGACGGGTCCTTGGGGTGCGCCGGGTCGGCCGTGCACGTCACGTCCAGCTTGAAGACGATCGTGTTCTCGTCCGTGGCCTCGGCCTCCTCGTGGTCCGGGAAGGCCTGGAACTCGCGCGGGTCCACGTTGAGCGGCACGAGCCCGAGCCGGTGCGCGAGTACCTCGTCCTGGATGATGGACGAGTTGTTCCAGATGTACACGTGCTCGATGGCCATGGTGGGCACCTCGGCCAACAGCACGCGGCGCAGCGCGTTGGCCACGGACGCGTCCACGCCCATCAGGTCGAACACGATCTCGTCCTCGCTCAGGCTCTGGATCTTGACCTTGACGCGCTTCTTGAACTGCTCCACGAAGTCGTAGCTGCTGCCGCTATCCGCGTCAGGCTGTGTGATCCGTGACGACGAAGGCAAGGCGGTGGTTAGCGCGCTTAGACATGGTAGTGATGGAGACCGATCGGTCGGACGCTACGCGCAACGTACGACGTGCGGCGCGTCCACTCCGACGCGGACGATCTTGGAGCTCGACGTCTTGGCCATGGCGCTGTGTGTCTATATGTACGTGGGCGTCTACTGGTGCCGCTGCAGCGAGGACGAGAAGCTCCGACTTGGCGCTGGTCGCTCTCGGCAATTGAGCGCCGGAGCTCCAAGCGACACCCTGGGCCGGCCGGCCAGCCATTCCACCGAATAAAACCTTGCGGAGAGGAATAAAACCTTGCTAAGGGCACGGAATGCCTGTCGGTGACGTGAAGTGTGCCACAACCGCCCTCACCACAGGAACGGAGCAGCAACAAGTGACAGAAGGCGTAGGAAGTGTGTCTCAATACGTAGGTGGAAATGATAAAACGAGGGCTAAAATGGTAGTCCACGGTCAACATGGACACCAAGGCAGTTCATGTTGCTGTGTGGTTGCAATTTATTATGCTGTTTAACGACGCTAGAGCACTTGCAATGGTGCCCATAAGGCCTCAGACTTATTCTCGCCCTAGCGACATCTCAACAGCGACAGGCAGGCGAAAGACCGAGAGAAAAATGTCAACCGCGTGCCTCTTTCTGTGTTGTTTGTCGTGTCCTCTCCTGCTCAATTCTCTCCTCCGCCGTTCCGTCCGTCCGACCGACCTCCAGCGCCTCCCCGCACGCGGCAGCCACTGCGTTCGTCTCCCACCTAATCATCGCAGGCACGCGCCTTCTACACGGAGCGTTGAAAGAGGAAGGCCCAAGCGGAGGAGCGTGGTGTGCGCTGTTTACTTGGTGTACGAGATCTTACGGGTCTTGAGCGGCGCCCACTTGACGCGCTTGTAGTAGCCCGTGAGCAGCACCATGGCCGTGAGCGCGATCGCCGACTGCATGCCCATCTTCTTCCGCACGTCGTGCTCCGGCTCCGAGGCCCACGCGAGGAAGACCGACACGTCCTTGGCCATCTGCGACGTGGTGGCGGGCGTGCCGTCCTCGTATTCAAGCTGGCCGTCGTTCAGCTGGCGCTCCATGGCGATGGCGCCGCCGCCGAAGTACGGGTTGTAGTAGAGGCCAGGCAGCAGCTCCTTGCCCTCAGGCGGCTCGACGTAGCCCGTCAGCAGCGCGAACAGGTAGTCGACACCACCGGGGCGGCCCTTGACGATGAGCGAAAGGTCCGGCGGGATGGCGCCGTTATTGGCAGCGGCGGCGGCCTCGTCGTTGGCGTACGGCTTGGGCAGCGGGTCCGACAGCTTGCCGGGGCGCTCGAACATCTCGCCCTCGTCGTTGGGGCCGTCCACGACGTCGATCTCGGCGGCCAAGGCCTTGAGCTGCTCCTCCGTGTGGGTCACGCCGACCAGGTTGCGGAAGCAGATGCGCTCCAGGCTGTGGCACGTCGCGCACACCTCCTTGTACACCTGGTAGCCGCGGCGCACGCTCGCATAGTCGAACGACGACAGCGGGCCCTTGTGGTCGAAGCCGTACGGCAGCGCCTCGATCTGGTCGCCGCTGAAGGCCGTCACGCCCGTCAGCACGGACCCGCCCAGCAGAGCACCGGCGCCGACCTGTGCGTTCGCAATCGCAGCAAATAAGAGATCCACACGAGATAAGAAGGCGTCACATTGTCATGCGCCCGCCCGTGGGCGGCCGCCTTATCTGCGGAATACTATACTGGTGATGTGTGGCGTTTTGGTGGTGCAGGCTGCCCAAATCTGAACCAGTCGACCGGTCGAGAGGCCCCGCACCACCACCACCACCGCCACCACATTCACCACATCCCACACACGCAGCCAGAAACCATAAGGGGGACCCACCTTGGCGGCGCGTTGCACGAATTGCGGCACGCGGTTCATCGTTGCTCGGCCACCACCACTCTTTCTTCCGTCTGCCTGTCGATGTCGGGCTCTGTCTGTGTGACTGCCGGGCTTTCAGGCCTCCCCCCCTCCTGATCGAGCGGCTTGGGGCGTTCACGACCGCACCCTCCAAACCCCACAAGGCGAGCGAGGATAAGTATGCAAAAAACACGCAACGCGAGGTTTTTCAGAAAAACCTAAGGTTTTACCACCGATTTGTTAGGTGCGGCGCGCAGTATTTCGCGCTATATAGATGTCAGCCGTCCCTATTTGAGCTTTTATAACTACCGAGACAGGCGAACGGGTCATCCCTCCGCAACCATGAGACCCGCTTTTGGTGGTCTTCGAGTGGACCTATAGCTATGGCGTGAACGGTACTTCCCGCAGCGATCCTTTGTGCTTGCTTTCCCCGGTCGACACGTCAAGCTCCGAGCCCAACTAGAGCAAAATGGTACGCTTCCGCGTCTGATAATGCGCGCTTCCCGGCGCTTTATGCGAGTCTGCTGACGTTTTAACTGGCGCTTCCTGTGACGCCGTGTGTTGTGTATATGCAGTCGGCTCTGTTCAGCCTGCAGGGCCTGCTGACGGTCATCCTGCTCTTCATCTGCACCTGCACGTACATCCGCATGAAATTCCCGACCGTCTTCGACCGCGGGCAGCTGCCGGGCAAGCACGAGGGCCTGGGCGGGCTCTGCTGGAAGGCCTCGCGCATCGGCGAGCGGAAAAGCCCCTACGTGGCCGGTGCGCTCGTCGTCATGGCCGTCCACACGCTATTCTTCGCATGAAGTGAAGGAGAATGAATACCCGATCGGGGAGAAACAGTAAAGCGTAATGAAGGCGGAGGTTTTGTACATGCGTCGCTGTCGTTGCGGCTCTCTGTTCATGTTAGAGACACACAGCGTTGTCGCCATCAGCGCGTCGCCTCGGCCGTTCCAGTTCTCTTGAGCAAGGCGGTGATATAATAATACGGCCAGTGTGTTTGCTGAGTCCAAAGCTTTCGCTCGATCCATGCATGCGTCAGATGTTGACGCATACGTACGTATGCAGGCCGTTCCTCTACTCTTTCCCAAGCACCACCACGATCGAATGCAAGCCAACTCATCGCGACTGTTGTTGTAGCGTTGGTGTATTGGAAGGCAACCAGGTTAGGAAAATCTATTCTCATCACGCAGAGTACCGCCTTCTTCAGGGGAGGACGCAACGAGCAGCCAGTGCGTCAAAGCCACTTCCTAGGGTACCAAGGCGCCAAGCAACCGTTGCTCCTCGCTGCTCCGCATCCCATCCATCCAAATAGACAAGGCCGGCACTGCCGCCGTCATGGGCAAGAAATCGCCACCCACTTAGTGCTTCTTGGCGGCACCGCCCGTCGTGCCCATGCCGAGCGCCGACTTGAACGAGTCGTAGATCCACCACTGCAGACCCGTGAGCGTACCGATCATGAGGATACGCGTGGGCAGACCCTTCGTGGCGAGGTTCACGAGGCCCGTCTCGCTGGCAATCTGGCCGAAGCCCTTGCCCTTGTTCTCGGCCTTGCCCATGAGCGACACGACCGAGTCGGCCGGGTGCGACACGATGGCGCAGATCACACCGGCGAGGTAACCCGAGGCGAAGGTGATGCCGAGCTGCGTCGTCTTGGGGTACGTCTCCTTGGGGGCCGTGAACACGTACGAGTAGAAGGCCTCGACGACCTTCTCGAAGAAGAAGAACTTGGCCATCGTGTACGGGATCTGGCGCGACCACAGGGGCGTCACCGAGCCGAACGGGAAGCGCGTCTCCGCCGAGTTGGCGCGCATGGCGGCAACGGCCGCGCCGAACTCCACCGGGAACGTGCCGGCGGGCGAGGTCTGCACCTTCACCTTGACCATCTCCATGGGGCAGAGGGCAACGTCGGCGATGAACTCGGCCGAGGCCGAGCCGGCAAGGTAGATGGCGCCACGGTACTTGTAGGCGTTCTCCTCACCAGCCATCGTGCTGTACAGGTCCTTGAAGTACTCGTAGAAGCCAAACTTGCACAGGCCCTGCGCCGAGTAGCCAATCGCGGTCGGGGCCCAGCCCTTGAACAGGGCGCCCGAGCCCTCCTCCGCGGCGATCGTCTTGATGCCCGAGACCAGGCCCGTGTACTTGGCCGGGTTCACCTGCATGTTGCACTTGACCACGTCCAGGGGAGTGATGGCCGTGTGCGTGATGCCGCACGAGAGCACACCGCCGAGCATGCACTTGCCGTAGTAGGCGTTGTCGTGGATGGGCGTGTGCGACAGGCGCGCGTCCCACTGGGCGGCCGAGGTGGCGAGCGCTGACGGGCGCAGCACCGACGCCGGCTTGGCGGGCGCGGCCTGCATGGCCGGGTTCAGCGACGAGATGACGGGGAAGAAGGCGCTCATATTGGACGAGGAGGGGAGGGAGGAGGCTGCTTCGGCACTCGACGGGTGGATGGCGAATGAAACCAAACTTTGTGCGGCTCCGAGCCGCTCGCCCCCCGTCCGAAGGGGAGCGGCTGCCTCTCGTTTGTTACCTTCGCGCGACATTTATGTTTTAAACTGTTTTATACATGCACACAACGGACTCTAAAGTAACGCTAATGCTGGGGCCGCGACGGGAGAAATGGTGCGGCGCAATCGTCCGGTCCAAGTTGTCGAAGCCAGCGTAAGCCGCAGACTGATGGCGGGCCGCGTAATCGAAAAGAATATGGGAGCATCGCGACAGTGCCGATTGTACAGGATTCATGAGCGACCTCGGTGTCGCCGCTGTGAATTGCGGCCCCGGTGTCTCGTTTGTGCGATGCAGTACTGTATTTAGTTTGCGGTGTGACTCGCTGGAGTCGCAAAGCCGATCGTTCAGCGTTGATTTTAGTCCTGACTCAGTTTTATTGGCGTGCGTCTACTGTATTGGAACGCGTGCAATGCAGCGTGCAAGTCCCTGCTCACAGGTTACGTGCTTTTGGTTACCGGTAGCGCTTTGCCGGTGCTCCGTCGATGTTATTATCATGCGTGACCACCACCGAAACCACGCCGCGGTTCTATTCACCCCGCGGCAAGCATTATCAGACTGTTTACAGAGAAAGAGGCCGAGTGAACCACCCAGTGGCGCGGCGCGGTGCTCGTTTGTTGTTCTGGCGCGGAGCTGCACCGATCCGGGTTTGCTTGGCGCGTTGGTGCTTGGCGCCGCCACGGCGTGCGTGTCTTTCATGCCCATACAAATCTCTTGGCAAAATGCGGTCGGTGATTTAACACCCTTTGGTGGTTGGCGACCTCAAAGAGTCTTACTTCTCGCTAAAGTAGCGATAGCAGAAAAAGATCGTCGTGGGGTCCGCTGGTGAGCGAGAGCCGTGACGCGCGGGACGTGGGCGGAACGCCGTTGTTGGGTGAAACCGCCTCGTGGGTCCATCAGCATGCGATGGTGTATAGTATACAGTCCACGTACGTACCGTGGCGCTTCCCGCGCGACACCCCGCGGCCGCTCCGACCGCATCTGCCGCGATTTGCGCGCGGCCACCTCCAAAACACATATAGGGATATCCCTCCAACATTGTGCATCAAGCCTTGCTGAGCTCATGCGCAGTTTCGCCATCAAGATGAGAGACAACCAGGGAAGACTGTAACAAAAAAAAAAGGTGGCCCGGAGCCATGGTCCATGGCTCCGGACCATTTTTTGTCATGGCATGGTGCACTGTACTGTATACTGGTATACGTATACTGAACAGAAGTCCGCCGTTGAAGTGTCTTCGTCCGTTACGGAAAGGTTGGTTTCCCTTCCCACATACAAATACCCATATCAAGAAAGGACGTCGCCAGCCGCCCACCCAGCATGTATGTAATCGCGCGGGGTTACATCCGACCCCACCCATGATCCAAGAATAGCCGAGTGCGCGATGCTTCTCTGGGTGCTCATGCGAGTCCGGGGCGACGAGCACAACGGCGGCGGCGACCAAGGCGGTGCCATCGAGAGTTCCCGACTCAGAAGGTGAATCAGCATGATGCTCGCGGCGGTGTGGGGCGCGGCGGCCGCGCTGCTCGCGTTTGGCTCGGCAGAGGGCGCGCAGACCAACGTCACGAGCCTGTGCTCGCCGTTCGCGACCGTGCCCAAGGTCACCAAGGGCTCGGCCACCTACGTGTGCGTGAACGTCAACGACGTCTACCGCACCGTCTTCATGCCCGTTGCCGACAAGTTCACCGTGCTGCGCGTCACCGACTGTGAGTGCCTTTCTGTTGCCTGCGTAGGTAGCGTGTTGAAGCGTGCATGCGTCACTAACCCATGCCGACGGGTGTCGAACGAACGTGGGTAGCCTGGAACGACACGCGTATCGGCGCCAACCCGGACGGTGCGTTCCTGACGGTGTCAAGCCTCGACTACCGCACGAGCTACAAGATGTACGCGTCGTCTACTGGCCGGCTCTACCCGTACCTGACGGCCATCGTGTCGGTCAAGAAGGGCGTTGTACGTCTCCGTCGGTAGTTGCTACCGCGTCAAGTCATCGTCACCGGCTCACCATCGTTTTATTTGTTCGACCATTTGTGTGCTTGAACAGGTCCAGGGCGTGTCGTGGGACGACGGCTGCTACTTTTGCGACTCGGACACGTGCGAGTCGAACCTGTACAAGTACCCGACCAACGCCACGACGTCGCAGCTCGAGGACGGCAACACATGCTACACGAGTTCGGCGTCGTGCAGCGGCGAGAACGCGTCCGTGTGCGACATCACGCTGTACGTCGGCTGGATGGGCACGGACCGCAACGGCGAGTACCTGAGCAGCGCCGGCCTGCGCATGTCCCAGTTCAAGAAGTACTCCATCGGCTCCTACTTCAGCAGCGTCACTTCCAGCCTGTCGAGCCTGCTGCCCAGCAGCCACTTCGACACCTGAGCGCGTGTAAGCCTCTCGTTGTGTTCGGCTGCCTGGAAGCTATGCCTCGCTCCTTGCCCAATCGTTGACGTAGGCTCACGCGCGCTGACAGACCGGTGGATACAAATTGCCTCGAATACTAGGTGCATTTTCCTTGTTATTCTGTGGTCTCTTGTATCTTTTTGGTGGGGCTCTAAAGGAAGCAAGCAACGAGCGTTCGAGGGCTCTCAGCGGTAGTCGTGGATCGTGCGCTCCGGGTCCGTGGGCGCGGCGAGTAGGTCATCCAGGTTCTCCCACCATGTCGGCAGCAGGTGCTCGGCTATCAGGCGGAACCATGGTGTGATCGCGCGGCTCTCGTCCGCAATGAAGGCCGCGAGGTCGTCCTTGCCGATGAACTCTACGGCCGCGACTTCGTTCGCGTTCACCGCCAGGTCCACGTCGCCGCGCGCGAGCAGGATGTGGTCCATCTCGTACTCGGTCCAGTTGGCGTCCGATGCCGCCTTGTACAGGATGGTGGTCAGGTAGCGCATGTCGGCGACGCGGAAGGTGGTCTCGGGGATGCCCAGCTCGTGCTCGAGCTTGCGGATCGCCGCGCGCTTGACACCGTCGCCGTCCTCCATCTCCTCCTTTGTGAAAAGCGGGTGGCTGCGCCATCGGCACGCGCGTCAGTCAACCTCACACGGAATGGAGCCTCGTCATTGACTGCATTGCGCCCCACCTGCAGCAGGTGTTGGCCCAGAGGCCCGGGAACGTGATCTTCTCGGCCGCGCGCTTCTGCACCAGCAGCTCGTTGTTGGCGTTGAACACGAACGCGCTGAACGCGCGGTGCAGCACGCCGTCGTGCAGGTGCGCTGTCATTTGTTCCCAACCCACAGCCCATTAGACGTCGCTCGCACCGACGCCACCAACATAATAACAGTAGACGCCACGCACCGTCCTTCTTGCTGATCGGGCCGACGACCTGGTCGCGCGTGTCCACCTGGATGACGCGCTCCTTCATGAACTCGAGCTGCGACTCGTCCGCGCCCGCCGTCAGCTCCTCGAACTGCAGCCGCCGCGCGCCGCTGCCGAAGCGCCGAGCGCCCGCCGCCGCCACTTTCACTGTGAGCGAGTTGCGCATTGCTTGGCGCTGTCCGTTTCCGAGTGCGCTGATCGCGTGAGCATGTGGCAGGTAATCTGCGCATGCGGGGGCATTTTGCGTCGTGTTTTCTGCCAATCATCGCTCGATAATAAAACTTTTAACCAATTAGAAGGTTGTTGGTTGTGAGAATCCTCTCATCGAGCCGACCCAACCAACCGCTTCTGGTGTTGGCCGTCATGACGCTTGGGAACATGGGCGAGGTGACGGCAATTGCCGCTCAATGGTGCGAATGTTGGGCAAATCTGCTCGCCCTCGCGCGATGTCTACCATGCGCGTGTGTTCTTCACCTTTTCGAGGCGCGAGCAGCGATGGAATGACACGGAAGTGATCGGTTTTTACACATTTATATGTATTTTATCACAACGTGAAGGGAGGCACCGACCTCTCCCGGCGTTCGGTTGCTGCTTCTCCGCTGCGCTGATCACTCCTTCGGCTTGTCTTCCGCGGCGCCAGCGGCGTCCGTGCCGCCCTCTTCGCTCTCGAGCGCCTCCTTGGCGCGGAAGATCTTGGACTGCAGGTAGAAGGAGCCGCCCTTGGCCGGGTCGTTGGCCTCGAAATACCTTGTGAACTGCTTCTCGACCTCGGCGCTGCTGGGCTTGGTGCCCGAGGGGAAGTTGAGGATCTCGAGCGCCTGCTGCTTGGACATGGCGTTCTTGCGCGCCACCGTCTTGGCCGCCATGGCCGCGCCCGCGTTGCCCGACTTGGCGTTGTGCACCGCCTGCTGGTACGCCTGCACGAACGCGCGGCTCACGATGCCCGCGCCCATGACCACCACCTGCGCGATGATACGCCCCAGAGGTCCCGACATGCTGCTGTTAGCTTGCTAGTCGTCGTGTACGCGCGCCTGTCCCCGTGCTCGTAGCGCCCGCCGTTAGAACCGACTGACTGCGTGCCCGCTTCCGCTTGTTCTGGTGATCAATCGCCTCCCGTTGGTTGGGGCCATCACCCACCAAAACGCAAGCCTCCTCATATTTTATAGTTGCATTCTCTCTTTAATATTGTGTTTGTCTATGTCGTCATCGGCATGTGAACTCCATTCTTATCACCTCTTATAATAAATACACAGAGCTCGTTCTGGAATCGGATCGAATGTCCGTAAAATACCTCCGCCACGGACCGCCATCACTCTACTTCACGGACGCTGTCCGTATCCTAGTGCAATGGGAAGCTCGCGGGCAGATCGGCGAGCGTCACGCGCAGGAAGTCGGCGAGCGAGAAGCGGCGCATGAGCTGGCCCTCGGCGTCGGTGCCCAGCGCGGCCACCAGGCTCTCGGCCAGCCGGTCGCCCTTGGTGAGCCGTCGGAGCTCCGTCGTCAGCTCCAGCGCTGCGTGACACGTCGTATCATGAGTGCGGCAGCAGACACAAGCGAACGCAGACGATGGATCGCTGCTCTGGGGACGGCACCTGAGACGGACTGGCTGTTGTCGGCGTCTCAGAGCAGGAAGAGCACAAGGTGGTAGAGCTGGTTGGGCTCGAGCGCGAGCCGGTCGCGCGCCGCGCGCAGGTACGCGGCGCGGAACTCGTCCCACGTGAGCGCGCCGTCCAGGTCGTCGTCCGCCTCCCAGATCATCCACTGCACCTCGGCCTAGATCATACAATAAGAGTTGATCTAGGCTTACGAGACTGTTTCGAGGCGCGTGGTCAAGAAGATTACAGCCGCACCTTGGACGTCGGCCGGTTCATGGCGCGCAGGGCGGACGCGAGGTCGCCCGCCGTGACGCTGCCGGACGTGTCGCTGCTGCCCAGGATGCCCTTCTGCAGCTCCCTCAGCTCGCGGTGGAGCATCTTCGCGTCCACTTGTTTGGGCTCTTTAGGCGGCTGGGATGCGCCAACTACTAGCGCAGACGCCGATGATTCCACGGCAGCGCCGCCCGACTTCATTTGGTCCAGCTCGTCCGCTATAGCTGAGCGATCGCGATCGTCTTCGGTGGGCCTGTCGGCCTCGTCAGTAGATGGCGGCAGCGGCTCGCTCTGCGCGCGGCTCCAGGCCTGCAGCTCGGCCAGTTTCCGCGCGGCCTTGGTCTTGCGCTCGTGCTGCCGCAGGAAGCAAAACACGCGCAGCAGCCGCGTCGCCGTGTCGGCTGGCAGCACGGACTCTAACGCCGAGTCGCCGGCGTTGGTGCTATCCATTTGCGTCGCTATCGGAGAAGAAGGACCAGTAGGCTTCAGAGACTCCTGTCTCGTCACGGTGCTCGTTCCCGTGTTCCTATTGTTAGACGGCCGTGGACCACGCTCGTGTCATCATCACGTTGATGCAACTACCCTAGACGTTGGTGACTACGCATTGGTGCTGTCACAGAGCTACTCTTACGAGGCGGCCCGCTGGAACTGTTAACGAGCAGTAAGCCCTCCACGAGTGCAGACATCGGCATCCGCAGGGTCCATGGTCTCAAAGGGTGCCAACGACATGTTCAGCCTGTCGTCTCTGCTTCAGCTCCGCTTCATTGGTTGTTTGGATACGGGCCCAAAGGCGACGCTCCCACTTGCGTCGTTGCTCGGCACGCGCTACGGCACTGTTCTGTACGGTTTGTATCAGGATGCGACGGAACTTTCGCCTCGCGTTCGACTCGCTCGAGGTCCATCCCGCTCGGCGCCCGCCGAGTGTGGACACGAAGGCGCCGCCTGCCGTGCCAGGTGCCTGTTCTCCTCACAATTTTCGGCACTGTTCCGACGGGAACAACAACAAGCGGCGCGGAGGGAGATCTCCGCGCTCCTTTTTTCTTTCGCAGCTGACGGTCCGTCCCGGCGGGAACGAAGCCGCAGCAGCTCGCCGCGCGTGCCTCCATGTTCCAGTCTGTGCAGCAGACAAAAGACGCGCGCCTTCGCGCCGCGTTCCCCTGGTTGAATCTCGCGGCGACGAGCGCAGGAGGGAGCTCAGCGCTTTGCCGCCGCGAGAAGAGCCGTCTTGCCGAGCTTCCTGGCGCACGACGGCCGTCGCCACGGCTGCAGCGACGTCTGTCTATTCACGCGACGTCTTCCGGATTCAAAGCCGAACGCATCCGTCAAGAGGCACTCGCGCATACAAACTTCAAGGTTAATCCGGGGATCATCTGCGCGGCCGCGAAGACGGGTCGCGTCTCCTCCGAGACGCTTCCTCCCGCGCCAAGCGCTGCGAGAGACCGGGCGCTTCCGGGCGGGCGTTGCGCGCGGCTTCCGCGAAGATTGCGGTGCCCGGTTCCCGGAAGCGCAGACGGCAGACGGCCGCCAACGTGGCGCATCCCGCTCATTCCCTTGAACCGCTTCCTCCCAACGGGATGAGCGCTCACTCATCCTGTTCACGGCTATACTGGGGCTCATACAACTATCGATTGCTTAGTGAAAGCAAATGATGTAGGGAGTGGCCGCGGATTGTTGCGCCTACGGTACTGTACGATGCGCGCTTTGTGTTAGAAATATCTCATCTTATTTACGGGGTTTCCATAGCGAATCTAAGAGAGCTGGCTCGTTTGCCGCCTCTGATATCTTGGCGGTCTTCACAATCCGAATGACTTGGATTCACTATGCAGTTCGAAGCACCACACTGAACGCAAGATATTTTTCAGCTCTTTTTCGCAAATCAGCACAAAAAAGCACCCACTTGGGGTTTCTAACATCATACAAAAGCCAAATCTATCGTCATTTTTTTTTGCTTTTTCTCAGTCTTTGACGCTTGCGTGGGCCTCCTCTCATGGCTTCCTTCCTCCTCCTCCTCCTCCTCCTCCTCCTCCTCCTCCTCCTCCTCCTCCTCCTTTTAAGGTCATCATCACCCGCGGAGCAGCGCCGCGCGCTCAGGAAGAAGAGAAGGGGGGAAGGCTCGGTCACATGTACAGTACGGAACGCTTGGACTGTCAACAGGTTCCATACAAACGCCCTGTGCGAGCGTGACGGAAAGTGGATTCTCGTCCAGCGCGGGGCCAGGCTCGTTCCGCTCGCGTTGCGCGGCTTCTAGTCGATCCGATCGGCTCTTCTCTCCGCCACCCTAAAGTTCACTCGGCGACCCGAAACAAGACGCGGAGGCGAACAAGAAGGAGCGAATAAGCTCGGGGAAGTGGGGGGATCTATCCGTTACCGTGCGACCAAATAAAAGAGCGAGAGGATACGGACACAGACCGCGCCCACTTTTGATTCGGCCATGGTGTTCACCGAGTTCGCGGCGCTGGTGCAGTCGCGCTGGCTGCTGCTGCGCGGCGGGGACAAGGAGGACGCGGCGGGCGTCTCGACCGATAAGAAGAGCAGCAAGGCGCGCAAGGGCAAGAAGTCGCGCGGCCGGAGCCGCAGCCGCAGTCGCAGTCGCCACCGCGGAGGGGGCGGCAAGCCGTCAGTGTTCACGGTCGACCTGCCGCTCGGCAAGCCGTCAGCGACGTCCAAGACATGGACCAAGGGCAGTGGGGAGGACGCGGCCATGATGCGCGAGTCGCTGCTGGCGTCCAGCACGGAAGAGGGCGGCGCTCGCTCGAGCGAGCGCTTCGTCGAGTCGGTCGGGTCCACGGGAGGGTACAGCACGCTGGACGAGGACGACGAGTTCCAGGAGCTGCTGCGGAGGCGCTCGTCACTCGTGGACGACCCGATCGACCGCGCATGCGCCGAGGCGGCGGCCGCCGTCGTCTCCATCAAGACCGCCAAGCACCAGACGCCCTGTTCGAGTCTCAGTGAGGTGTCCAAGGCCGGGAAGATGGCTGCCAAGACGCTGGGGAGCCCCGAGGAGCTGATCGAGACGGAGCCCGAGGACGACGACGAGATGGGTCTGCTGCGCGACAGTGACCCGTTCAGCGGCTACTCGACGTTCGACGAGGAGGAGGAAGACGAGGAAGAGGAAGAGCAAGTCACGAACGGCGTCGCGTGCCGGGAAGAAGTGGAGTTTAAGCCAATTGAGCAGGAGGAGGAGGAGGAGGAAGAGGTAGCCCGGCTAGTAGACGAGCTCAAGATCTCCCAGTCGGAGCTGCAGGTGGTCGAGATCCATGAGCGCGTCGACGTTGACGCCGTCAAGCTCAAGACCGACGAGGTCCTCCCCGTCTCCCCACTGACCAAGCAGTCGCTGCTCGAGCACGAGACGACGGAGGAGGAGTATGAGGAGCTGGAGGCGGGCATCGCGTGCGGAGAAGACATGTTTGGTCAGTCAATGACGCCATCGTGCGCCTCTTCCTGCTGCCCGACGCCGTCGCCGTGCTGCTCCTCGACCGTCGAGTCGGACGGCTCGGCGCCCTACTGCCCGGGCATCATCGACGAGTACGCGTGCGAGATCTACGCCAACCTGCGCGCCCGTGAGTCCCGATATCACGTGACGAGCGACTACTTCGCCGTGCAGCCGTCGGTGCGCCCCAAGATGCGCGCCGTGCTCGTCGACTGGCTCATCGAGGTGCATCAGCGCTTCGAGCTCGAGCCGCAGACGCTCTTCCTGACGGTCAACTACATTGACCGGTACCTGTCGTGCGTGCCCGTGCGCTCGCAGCGGCTCCAGCTCGTCGGCGTCGCCGCGCTGCTGGTACGTGGAGCCTTGCTCTCCTCCATATCTAGGTGACCCGAGGCCGACTAACGACCTTGTTGATGTGGTTGTGTGCTCAGGTGGCGTCCAAGTTCGAGGAGATCTACCCGTGCGACATGGACGACCTGCTCTACATCTGCGAGCGCTCGTACTCGCGCGAGGAGCTCATCGAGTGCGTAGCTCTTGTTCGTGACTTGTCATGGGCCAGAGTTTCTAACCCTCTTTGTGTCGGACCTCTACAGATGTGAGCGGAGCATGCTCAACACGTTCCACTTCGAGCTCGCGGGACCTACCATCAGCAGCTTCCTGGACTACTTCGTGCACGCGCTCGAGGACGCGGGCGCCGACGACAAGCTGATCGCGCACCTGGCCAGCTTCCTGGCCGAGTCGTCGCTCGTGGACTTCGCCTTCAGCGCGGTGCATGCGGCGTCCAAGGTCGCGGCCGCGAGTCTGCTGGCGGCCTACTGCTTCGCCGAGAACCAGCCGCCGTCGCTCGTCTGGAACTTCCGGCGGCAGGAGCTCACGGGCTATTCGCTCGAGGACCTCATGCCCTGCGCGCGCGACCTGTGGCGGTCAGTAAGCGGCCAGCTGAGCGCGCCCAACAATGAGCTGCTCGCCGTGAGCAACAAGTACGCCACTGAGGAGCTGAGCCACGTCGCGCACCTGCCGCTCGGCGACCTCGAGCGCTTGCTGGCGTGAAGCGGAGGAAGGGGGTGATCAAGGAGGGAACGGTCAGTATCTATAAACTATTAGCGCTTCGTCTTTTTTGCTAGGTGTATGTGTATGTGTGTGGGCTAGTGATAGTGATAGTGGCGACGGGCTTTTGACGATTCAATCAATGCGTAACCAAGTCGCTTCTCAATGCCGTCGGGGGGTCTGTCGTGTGTATTGTTTGCTTTCTGCCGCGGTCGGTCGACGCCAGCGTTCCACACCAACGGCACTGTTGCTCGAGACATCCACACGGCTATTACAGCTCGAGTCGTCAGTAGCGGCGGCACTTGCGGTCGGCGATCCGAGTCAGAACCCGTTGCTCGCGGCCTCGCCGAACAGCTCGTCGATCACTTCGTAGTTGATCCGCCGGCTCTTTAATTTCTGCACAACCAACCGCACGACGCTTGCCATTAGTACCGCTATCGGCGCAACATCACCACTGCGTAGCCACGAGCAGACGCAGAACTCACATAAATGGCGTGCTGGGCGGTATCGGGAGGCGGCGCGTTCACGTCGGGCACCTTCTTCCTCCGCTTCTTCTTCGGCACGTCCGGCGCTGCGAGGCCCATTAGCCGCTTCTCCTCCTGCGATTCAACAAAAGAGCACGTAGTTCAGTAACGTGTCGCCGGTCAACCCGTGCGTGGTACTTCATGTCGCCCCTCACCTGTTCCTGGATGTAGTCCTTGTTCATCTTCTCCCAAAGCAGCTTCTTCTTGTCCGCTTCCTCCCGTGTTAGGAGCAGCGAGTTGATTTCTTCGTCGTCCAGGTCGGAAAAGGTGTCTTCCTCGTTGTCGCCAGCTTCGCCATTCGCCTCACTCCGAGCGTTACGACTCCGTGCGTCCTCCGCGTCGCCGTCTTCCTCCTCGGCGTCCTCCTCAAACTCGTGCACTTCACTGCCCGCGCTAGAGGGCCTTCTGCGCTTTGAAGGAGTCCCTTTGTCTTCAACATCGATATCCTGTGACCTCCGGCGACTTGACCGCTGAGCGTCTCCTGTGGTCGGCTGCTTTAACGCGCGGGTAGCCTTGGAAATCGCTTCCTCCTCTTCTAATGCGAGCGTGAGGTCCCGCTCAATGGTCTTGTAAAAGTTGGCTTCTTCCCGCTTGCGCATGATGTACCGCGCCGACTTGCGCCGCACGCGCATCAACACTTCTTGGGCAGCGAGCCGACTCGCGCGATTCACGATCTGCTCGTTGGGGTTGTCGAATCCGTAGTCGATGTCATCGTCGTCTTCTGTCTCTACTTCCGCCAGCGCCTCCTCGTTGGTGCTCTTGGCACCGGCGGCGCTATTCAGAAGCGAGCTGGCGTGGCGCTTCTTGTAGTACATGTCGCCGCTCAGGAACCGTGACATCTCCTCGTCCTTCATGAGCTGCATCTTCTTTGTGTCCTCGTCGTCCGCGGCATCTTCATCGTCGCTTCCGTCCCTCCTTTGCGTGAGCTGCTTCCGCCGCGCGCCGCCGTTCTCGAGCGGGAGATGCTCTGACTCGAGCAGCAGCATCTCCATGACTTCCTTCTCGCGGTGGCGCTGGAAGCTCGGCGGGTCGCACTCGACGCGCGACATCTCGAGCTTCCCGACCTGGTCGTACGTGAGCTGCGCCGTGGGCGTGAGCGAGAACTCGTACAGCCGCTGCTTGAGCGTGCGCTCGCCAATGTTGACCACGTCCATGACGTCGTGCAGACTGCACATGACCGACTGCGAGCGCGCGGCGATGAGCAGCGCGGCGCCGCAGATGCCGGATGGGCGGCGGCCCGTCTCGATCCAGTCACGCTTCATGGTCGCCACGAGGCGCAACGCCGTCGTGGCGATGCTGTGCGTCTTCTCGGCGAAGTTGAGCTGCGAGGCGAAGCGGTGGATGTAGAGCGACGGGTCGATGAGCGGCAGGTGGATCTGCAGCAGCTTGCAGAACTTGAGGAAGACGCCGCCGAGCACGTACACGTTGATCTGCAGCTTGTCCGAGAAGTCGATGAGCAGGTGCGGCGAGCGCTCGCGGCGGCAGACGATGTACAGGCAGGCGGCGATGACGGTCTGCGCCTTGCGGCCGTGCGTAAAGTTGCGCTGCAGCGCGAGCGCGAACAGGCGGAAGGCCGAGTCGACGTAGTGGTCGCCCAGGCGCAGCATGCCGGCGATCTGGCGGATCTTCTTCTTGCCGTTCGCGAGCGTGTTCGCGCGCGACTCCATGCCGTAGTTGCGGCCGCTCGTGCCCACATTGCCGTACGACTTGGAGGCCGACGCGCTCACGAACTGGCCCACCACCGAGTGCGCGCCGCCGCTCGACTCCTGGAACTCGATCGACGACACGATGTTGTTCTCCTCGAGGATCGTGCCGCAGCTCACGCACACGGCCTCGCCGCTCACGTCCACGATGTCGATCTCCGTGCACGCGCATGTCGGGCAGATCGTCGCCATGGTTGCAGCCGGCTATTGGGGCGGGCGACGCGCTCCGCTAGTACCTGGAAACCGGTGTCAACACGTCGCCGTTGCCGCGCACGTCCTCCCGCCTCGTTTCCCCGTCCTTTCCGGCCACGGTACGCTCGGTTTTCTTGGTTCGCGCGTTGCCGCTGGGCGCGAACGGCAGGTTGCCTCACGCGGGTGAGCGGAAGGTCGCGCGAAGGTCGCCCGAAGGTCATCGTGGCAACCAGTCGTTCCCTCTAAAATGCGAATACGCATTCCTGCAGGTGTTGCGCACCTCGGTCAAGGTAGAATATCCAAGGGTACTATTTCATAGAGGTCATTGAATACAACCACAGACCAGCGAGCGGTGCGCTGGCCCCCTTTTCCTGGCTTCCCCCCGTTCACCAGCTGAGTCGAGAGACCACCGGACCCGCGACCAAGAAGAAGCGCCTTCCTCCTCTCCCCTCTCTCTCTCTTCCCCGCCGCGGACCGACCGAGATGGCGACGCCCAACTACGCGCCGCCGAACCAGGAGATGCCGCCGCCGGGCGGCTTCCGCCCCGTCAAGTTCCGTCGCGGCGTGCCGGCCACGCGCGGCCCGCCCGGCTGGTTCCTCTTCCTCGGCACGTTCGCCATCACGACGTTCGGCTACTACAAGGTCGGCCAGCACAACAAGCACCACCGCGAGGTCGTGCGCGAGGAGCGCGAGCGGCGGATCGCGCTGCTGCCCTTCCTGCAGGCCGAGGCCGACGTCGAGTTCCTCTCGCAGCAGGAGAAGGTGCACGACGAGGAGGCCAAGATCATGAAGGACGTGCCCGGCTGGGTGCCCGGCCAGTCGACCTACCACTCGGACCGCTACACGGTGCCACTGTACGCGCAGAAGAAGTGATCGGCGCGCGCACATGCGAGCACGAGCGCGGCAGGCGGGATACGCGCGGGCGGTGTGCGGTAGGATCTCGAGGCGGAAGAATGAACTCGCTGGCGCTGTCGGTCGCCCGTGGATGTCGGATCTGTGAGCTGGTAGCGGGTCCCATGCGATCTATCTAGGCCTCTCTAGCGTCCGGGTCTCCGGTCAATCACACAAGAAAATCAATCCAAGTGTAAGCAAACCCTCCTGTCCTCCGTGCTCTACACGAGATGAATCCACGTCTTCATTATCCACTCAATGCAAACCGCCAACAATGCCTCGAGAGTTGTCATCGCCCTGCCATTCATTGCGTGTTCTTCATTCAAAGCAACGCATGAGCGGGTTGCTATCGCCTGGACAAGCTGAAGGCGAGTGGGGGGCAAAGACGTTACCCTTGTCCTTCGTGGACAAACAAGAGCGAGAAGAGCACACCCACTCTAGAGTCCGTCGTCCATCTCGTCCTCGATCTCCTTGGCGAGCTCCTCCTCCTGCTTCTCGCGCTCAAGACGCTCCTCGGCGCTCTCCAGGTCCTTCTTGTACGCGTCCGGCGGGTAACGCATCGCCTGAAGTGGTCGCGATGATCAAATGAGGACGAGAGGGTCAGCAATGGCGCAGAGACAATACACGAGCAACCAAATGCGCACCTTGACAGCCTCGTTGTGCACGTCGAGGCAGAAGGTGATACGCCGCTGGAAGGCGACCTGCGGGTCGTTGGTCGTGTACACGTTGACCGTCTCCTTGAGCTGCAGCCAGCCGTTCTTGTGGTCGATCACCCCGTCGATCACGCCGTCGCGAATGGCCTTGGCGCACACGAACTCGGCCGTCGACACGTCCTCGAGCGCGAGCTTGGCGGCGATGTCGGCGAACAGGATGCGCGAGTACGACGTGCTGATCTTGCGCAGGCCCGTCTTGATGACATTGTGGCGCAGACTGGCGATTCAAACATCGAAAGGGGTCAGTCAGGTCCCTCGGGATCGCTTGGAGCTGCCAACCAAACGATGCAAAACAGGAACGCACCGAAGGATGAGCGTGTAGGTGTGGTCGGCCTTGAACGTCGGCGCGTGCTGGGTCAGCACCGCATTGAAGTCCTCGAGGTTGCCAACGCGAACGGCCTAATCGCGGTCATCCACACCCAAGGTCAGAGATATTCCACGCACAGTCCTCAGCCACGTCCACCACTAAGCAGGAACAGATCGGGCGGTGGCGCACGTACGTTGGTGAGCTGAAGGTACGGCGCGAGCGCAGTGCGCAGCTCGTCCTGGTTGAACACGTTGCGCTCGGGGACCTCGCCCATGAGCAGCTGCACGATGATCGAGAGCTTATGCACCGTGCGGCGGAAGCCAAAGGCCGTGTTCTGCGGCGCCTTCCGGATTGACTGCGAGAGCTTCGTGAACGCCTCCGTGTACTCGAGCTGCACGGCCTGGATCTTACCAACGTAGTACAGGTAGCGCACGAACTGGTTGTTCGACACGTTCTCGGGGAACGTCGTCTTGCTCATGAACTTGTACGCCTGCTCGTACAGGTTCTCAGCCAGGTAGTTGCGCAGAATGAGGTTCACGAGTGTCGCCTGGCCTACTTCGTCGTAGCGCAGACACGCCGTGCGGTGCGCAGCCAGCAGCGTGTTGCGGATCGCCGGTAGGTCGTGCGCAAACTGCTCGTGGATCGTCGCGTAGTACGTGTACACCTTGGCCTGGAACGTGTCGAGCGTGCGGCGGTTGAACTGCTGGCAGCGCGTGACCAGCTTTTCGACCGTCTCGAGCGCCTCTGCGCCCAGCTTGTACTTGACCAGCGCCGCCAGCACGTACAGGAACAGGTACACCTCGACCTCAATCAGGTCCACGACCGGCGCGGGCGTCGTCACGGGCGGCGTTGCCGTCGCCTCTGCCTCGGGGGCGGGCTCAGCCGCCGCGTCCGTCATCTCGACGTCGCCCGCGTCCTTCTCGGCGGCCTTGACGTGCGGCGCGATCTTGGCCAACAGCGCCAGCAGCGCGCGCTTGGACTCGTTCGCGTCCGGCAGCACCTGCGAGACCGCGAGCTCCAGCTGCGCCACCGACAGCGTCTTGCGCAGCTTGCTCGTGCTGCGCAGGATGCGCGGCAGCTTCTCCTTGGCGTTCGTCTTGACCACCGCCTCGATCAGCGCGATCGTGCGCTTGAGCTCTGTAGTCGGTGTCGCATGTACACGCCGTATAACGCAATGGTCAGTCCAAAGATCGCGTTCCCCCGCCTTGTTCCAATGCGAACCGCGCGGCACCGACCATCATAGACGAGCGTCTCCTCCGCCGCCACCTCCTTCGCGCTCGAGAGGCGCGTCGTGTACGCGGGCGTCTGCGAGAACGTCGACTGCGCGCTCATCGTCTCGTGGCTCGCGGGATCTTCCGCTCGGCTTTTCTCCCCGCTTTATCGGTTGCTAGCCGGGTTATTCCCCCGATACAACACTGTGGGCGCGGACCAGGGGAGGAATCTCGAAATTTAGAGAAACTGAGTGAAGAAAAGATCGTCGCCCAAAATGAAGGGGATAGAGTACCGTGAAGACTGTTTAATTTAAAATATTAGTAGAATGAAATATACGGATCATGCAATTTTACAGGTGATGTTACCGTAAAATGCATTCCACGTTGAAGATATAACATCCTGTCTCTGTAACAGCATGCACGAAAACGGCGGATTGTATGGTGTTTGGGATCTCGAGTCTGTTAACCCGTTCTACTCCCTCCGGACCAAATTACTTGACCGATTTTGCTTTTTGGTTGGATCAAATTACTTGACCGATTACATATTGCCAATTCTATTCGACAAAAATAAGAATTGCTGGAGTTTGATTCGCCAGAGTTGACCAATCACAATTAAACCTTTTGAGGAATAAAACCTTCAACATCTACCGAAGTGGAAAAATCGCTCTGCCGAACCAAGGCTCCAAGAGTACATTTTTTTGTGCCTGACTGTGAACAAGCAAAATGACGGCGCGCGTCGAGCAAAGCAACAAAGACCTGACCGAAGCAGAGCGTCTGAACGTTGCTGCTTTCCTACTGAAGTAAGTTATCAACCTCAACCTCCCTCGTGGCGCAATCAAGGCCGCTACAGCGACGTTTGGATGCAGCCTCAGCACTGTGGGGCGCATTTGGTCAGCAACGACCAAGAGCATGGTGGCGACCGGCACGCTGCCCAGCTTCAAGAGCCAGCGAGCGGACAAATGCGGACGGAAGAAGAGCATTGTCGACA